>CAAKHD010000438.1:190733-214206 GCA_901007705.1 Fistularia tabacaria
ATAAGACAATGAATAAAAGTTTATCAGTATTATTAAAATGGTTTTATTATCATCATTACGATGACTATCATCATCTCTTAATTGTCGGGGTGAAGGAGTTAATGCAAATGCAGTCTCACCAGCTGTAAGACATTATCAAGTTATGCAACTTGATAATGTCTTACAGCTGGTGAGACTGCATTTGCATTAACTCCTTCACCCCGACAATTAAGAGATGATGATAGTCATCGTAATGATGATAATAAAACCTTTTTAATAATACTGATAAACTTTTATTCATTGTCTTATACCGCTTATCCACTATCTATAATGCTTATTTTGCATTCGGGAAGAGGCAGGGTTCCCCTGGACTGGTCGCCTATAGGGAGATATATAGAGAGGTAAAAACATTCAATAATTTGCACATCTGGTCATTTTCTTAATTCTCAACCTACTTCGTGTTTTTCAACTTTGTGAGGAGAGCTAAGAAGCCCAGGCAGACACAGTGAGAACATACAAACTCCACACAGAAAGGCAGACTGTCAGAACTGAGCCAGGGAACTTTTTGCTGTGAGGCATAAGCGCTAACAACTGAGCCAACATGCTGACCATAATAATGATAATAATTTACTTACTGATTTTGACAAATGCAACTACAAACAAATAACTTGGAATCAGTAACAGTGAAAAGCTTGATGGTGCTCGTAAATCCACTGCTCTGCATCTGTTCTTTTTTAATTTTCTTCTTCTTTGAAACAGGATGATCGTCACAATTTGCTGGGTTTTATTAAACATATTTCGTATTTCAACCCTTTATTTTTCAATGCCAATATTCCGCCATTGGCATGGCATGGCTGACCTTAAATGTGTTTCTTATTCTCAACAAAATATACGTTTGTTACAGCTTCATCCGTTTGTGTTTAAAGACTCCCCTCCAAAGAAGAAAAAAAAAAGTAAAGAAAAATTGACCTTTATCAACTTCAGTTAACTATCCGCTGCAGCCTTGCATTTTCATTTTTATTACGATGTCAATTCGTACGTTCGTGTTTTGGCCTTCGTGGATTTTGTAGCAGCCAAGCAAAAGGCAGCTGACCGCACTTTGCTGCAGCAGCTGCACATTGGTGGTCCTTTTCGTGTTTATTTTTGTCAAATGATCTGTGACCCCCCCTTCCCCCACACATACACCAAAAAAACCCATCCAGTAAATCTTTTGAACGACATTAGAAAACATTCATAATTTCTCCGAACATGTATTTTTTTTAATTTGAATTGGGCCCTTTTTATGACGAATCTACAGACACCTGCTTTTAGGAATCCTGCTCATTTTGATTTTCTGGCCCGCTGCTTTAATCATTCTGTCATCAGCGTATAAAACCAGTCTGAGAATTTCGGCAGTTGTTTTCAGGAAAAAAAAAAAAATCGATTTAAATTCATCTTTCTGGTGGCAGTCAAAGTTCCTGGTGAACTTGATAAATATTTTTTGTATTATTATCATTTTTATGGATGCTTCGTGATAATGTTTCACCTACAACTGTTACTTTTCTGTCTCCTAATATATTCCATGTTTAGATAGTCATAAAACTTTAAATTATTTTAATTCTAAATCATTGCAGATTTTAACTGGTGCTGATTTGTTCGAAACACTGTCAAGAAATAAAATAAAATAAAATGAAATAATATAACAAATGAAAAAAACCAAACCTTCCATTCATCATCCTGGAGATCACCAGTCCTTTAAGAATGTTGTGTTTTATGAACGTTTATGTAGGTGTTTTATCACGGTAGAATAAAAAGATCTACTTTATCCCTGCCACAAGTAAATCAACCATGAAATAAATTAAACACAGGGGAGCCATAAGTTACGTTGAAAAAGTTGTGATTCGGTCTAAATCTAGTGGACTGAGTTCACTCAGCCTCAGGAGCACGTCATTAAATATTAGTGGTGACCTGGATCTGTTTATTTTCTTCTTTTTTTTTTTTTATTTCTACCTCAACACATGGTTTGGTTTTTAAGTCCGTTATATATTGCAGTCTTTCCACATGCTCGTAAGAAAGCTCACAATCAAGCCAACTACCAAAGAGGCATTAACTTTTCGCTGACAGACGGGGAAAACAAACAAAACCAAACACGATGTGCTTTGCAAAGAACACTAAAAGGACAATGTTGCTTTAGAGGTGACATCCAATATATTTCAGGCTAAAAAAAATCAGCTATTTTGCAGCACATTACCAATTTTTTTTCACCCTGTCCGTGACCTCAAAGGGGGAGACGGGGTCAGTGCTTGCAAACATGTACAACGGTATTGCAATCACAGATTAACTCAATTTTTGGACTGGAATCAGTACATTTAGTGCCCTAAGTGTTCAATCTGTCCATCAGCATTCCCAGACTGAAACACTGCAGGCAAGACGTAGGGGTCTGCTGTTCGCAGATAAGTAAAAAGATAGGAATCGCGGTTGAGTTGTGCAACGTCAGTGACAGATGGAGCCGAGGGTGGAGAAGTTAGGACAGAGAGCGGGTAAGAGAGCGGAGCCGATAATGCAAACATGACGTCACTTTGGGTAAACGTTCATTTTGAAATTCACAAGATGTTAACGTGTCCATTGTTTGACCGTCCTACTTGGATTTCAGCATGTTGCATTTTTGGTTTGTTTGCCACCCAAATATTAATGCTACATCAGCTTCATCAGCTAGCATTGGAACTCTTTATATAGATGCCACATTGCAAAGCTACATGACTGGTCGCTTTAGGGATAAAATATTCTTCTGGAAAGATCTCACATCGGCCAAGATACGGATCTAGAATACATGAAAAGGCGGATTGACAATGCGCTGGAAGACGTATTAGTCAGTAATGTTTGTAGCACCAGTGATATGATTTATATTTTATAATAAAAAAGTAAAGAGGAGGCCGGTGATCCGGTCACATAAAGGTTTCCAGATAAATCAAGATCAAGAAATAAAACTGCACATTTTATATACAGGGAGTTTCTGTCCAGGCTGACTGCTGGACAGAAACTACTTACCGCCTTACTATACACTCCAACTTTATTAGCATTGAATGCGCTTATACACATCAATCATTTTAAAGAACAGATTTTGGGCTCGTCTATCAACGTCCCTCCGAATTTGTGAACTGAACTGAAAACGGGGATATCAATTGGTGAATGGAAATAAACAAATAGGTAATTTGACAATGCCGGCATTGGGAGTTCAGATGTTTTGTAAAAATGTGACCACAATTCGGTCAAATCCTTCAGTTTTTTTTTACTCTCTTTCTTTTCCTCCTGCTTGAACAGCCCAATATTCTGCCTTGACATCTCGCCGTTGGCAGTGAGCAAATGATGCGGCGACTTTAAATCAAAACGAATGAAACATTTACACAGCCCCTCCTTTCCTCCTTTGCGATTAACCTTTCACTTTTCGAGAACCGAGCTGTGACATGACAAGCCGAACAGGCCAGAGCCGTAAATCAAGTGGCTGATAAACATCTGAACTGTGGATGTTAACCCGGTTGTTCACAGGCTGATGATCTCTGTCTCCCGAGACAAACTATAGGGGGAGTACCACCTACCAGTAGGTTGATTGATTTAATTTCTGATAGAGACAAAGACAAAGACTTGAAAAAACTGATAAATTCTGTAAAATACATATTTTCAAAGTAAACACAAATCCAAATCCGACAGAGTTTAGCATCTGCCCACTAACCTGCTTGAAAGCAGCCGGATAAAATTGCTATTGAGAACATTCATGACCGCCTACGTCATGCAAACTCCATGAGGAAAGCCCCCCCATGCCAGAGTCGAACCAGGGACCTTCTTGCTGTGAGCACTAACCACTTAAACTCCGAAAAAGGAGTCGAAATCGTCTCCACTGGAGAAGTAAATACGACACCCGTTGCCTTCCCAGCGTGCTCCTTGTTTTTGCACAGGCTGCACACAGAGAGAAAAAACATCTTCACATAATTCATATGGACTTGTACAGCAGGTGCTTTTTTTTTTCTCTCCATTCCTATTGGTTTCTGTCCACATCCTGCACGCGTGTTTAAGGTTAGGATTTGTTGGCATCCGTACACGTCTTCATCATCTCACAGCGAACGGAAACTGCGCTAACGCGGTCAAGAAGTGTTTCTCTGCGGGCCTCTCGGCAGCAGCAACGAGTAATTCCCCGTGTTTGAATCATTTATAAACACACCCTAATCAAAGCTGCTAATTCTGTGAAGAATAAGCATTTGATACATTTGACGCACGTCCAACGCTTGCTTTGGACCAGACTAGATGTAACAGCTTGAAATAATCAGAGCTGCATGTAAACCCATATGCGCGGCGCTGTTTTCACGCAGCAACATGCAGATTTGAACTGTTTCCTGCAAGCCACATTCTTCAAAATTTGATCAAAGCAAAGAACCCTCAATAACAAGATAAGATGAGATAAGATAACATAATATAAGATAAGATAGACTTTATTGATTCCATGACGGGGGAAATTCAATTGTTACAGCAGCATTACAAATAGTGCAAATAGTGGTTGTAGAAAAAATAAAAAAATATAAGCAACAATATAAACAGCAGAAAAAAAAGCTGAAAAAAAAATATATATATAAAATGAAAGAAACAAAAGTGTGTAGTTTTGGACAAAAGGGATTGAGCTAGTTGGGTAGACTGAAGAGAAAAGAGCATTTTTGAGATGCTTGTGAGCTGCCTTGGAACTGTGCTACGTGCAGAAAGTGTTTTTGTGCTTGTGATACTGGACTCTCAACTGAGTCCTTTTGTGTGTGTCTTTAAAAAAGTCAGAGGAAGTGGAGCGCAGAGAATTTTTTGTTTTGCGTGTTGCAGCTAAGCTGTTGATCAGTGTTTAGTTATGGTGAGCGGTCGTCGCGGCCATCGCATTTCGCGATGAACGAACCCCACAAACTCGCACCCACACACTTTTTCGATACCCATCTTCGGTTGCAGAACTGCGATAACACTGAGGCGGGAAACTCTCTCATCCTCCAGTACGAGTGAGATATCTTTGAAATGAACCGAGCGGAATAGCTTGAATCGGCGAAGTGATCAACTCTAACATTTGTGAATGTGTGTTTGCGTGCTTGTGTGTTTGCGTGCGTGTGTGTGCATGTGTGTCCTTCTCAGAGATCCCGGCAGTTAAGAAGGGTAGATGACGGACAGGCCTATGCACATCTTTTTGGCACAGGTATCTTCAGCGTGGATTTGAACAAGTTAAGAATGCTTTCTTTATGTGTGTGTGTGTGTGTGTGTGTGTGTGTGTGTGTGTGTTTGTATAAATGTCAGTGTATCACGTCTGCATCAGACCTGTTGGAACAGCCAAATGAATGCTATGTGGCGTGGCTTCCACATTTCTCTCTGGCAGACAGGTGTGTGAGCTGCACTTAGATCTGACTATGCGGACTGCAAATGAAACAATGACATTATATAAAAAAAAAATAATAAAAAAAACCTGAAGGCAATCGCCATCATCAGAGCGGAGACACGCAGTGAACTCTCTGGCTGACAGTGGGGGATCTCCCACAGTGACACCAAAACAAAGGTACTCTTGTGGCCAGAGAATTTTGTAGATAACATTCCTTTGTGGTGTCGACCAACAGACAGAGAAATTTTAGATAACGTTATGGGGTTTTATTTTCTCCGCAAGTCTCGGCTTCATTTTTGATATATCTGTACTATTTGTGTGCCAAACAGCAGAAAGATGTGTACCGCGTGTCCGCAGCCTTACTTGAAGTAGACATCAAACGCATCGCCACGGCGGTTGCAGTCCCGTCGCTTTGAAAAATGTTATTTGAAAACCATCAAATGCCAAACTCTGTTTTCATGTCTGTTTCTGTCCCAGATCTGCGGAGTCGGGACAAGCTGACCACGAGCAGACAGAGAGGGAATTCAAATTGTTGGGCTTCATAAATGATAAATAAAAGCCTTTCTACAGCAAGAGGAGAGAGGAAATACTAGAGGAATTCAGTATTCCTAGAGGAAATACAGTCTTTTAACTGCAAATGTATTTTCGTTGCATCAACCCACTCAGATGCAAGGGTAGCAAGATCCACAATTTCAGTTACTTTTTTGGTAAAAAGAAAGACTTAAATTGAATTCCCCTAGACTGATACACAACAAATGATCTCTGAGCTGTCGATCCAAGTAGTTGCATTGATTCTCGCTCTGCTGCATGTGACATGTTGCCTCATGGAGTGAGATTGATGGAACAATTTAGTTGCTGGAGGAAGCAAAGTCACGCGGTTTTCCCATGAGCCCCATGCAGTGTGATGGCTAAAAAGGTTAAGCTGTGTATTTTTGGCTGTATTTTAACATTTTTCGAGGACATGGAGACAAGGGAGCTGGCAGAAATAAATGCATTCATAAGTAAATAAATAAAAAAAGAAATAAATTTGAAAGAACAAAAACAAATGAATAAACCAACAAATAAGCAGATAAATAATAAATTGAAGTAAAAAAAAAAAAAAAATAATGATCTGGAATAAGTTCAAGCATTTTGATGTTTTCCTGCTGCAAAAATTCAACTGCTTACATCAAATTTACAATTTTTTGTCAAAATAGACTCGTCTATATGCAATTGTGATTTTCCGATCATGTTCACAGATTTCTGTTGGAAAGGAATCCACAGGTGTCTGACAAAGGTTCTCTTGGCGCTTAGTGGATGCTGGCACAGCCACGATGGGCATCAATGCAGAAATCGCTTTGAGCGAAGTAAGGTGATGGTTAGCTCTCTGCTCTTATTTGTCTTACTGTTTGATTTCACATGAAACTCTGGTTCACCAGAGGATTAAGTCAATGTTCAATTCAATGTAATCCATGTCAATGTAGTCATAGAAGTAAATTTACACTCACTAAAAGTAGAAAAAAAAATTGCACTAAACATGCGCTAATGATCAGGAGAGGCCAGTGAAAAGTGCTGTCTTCATCACCCTGTCGACGTATGCAGCAACAAGATGGATTATTGTCAGGGGATTCAGGAGTTTTAGCTGGATCCAGCGGATCCAACATGAGGTTAGGTCCTACTCAGGGGACATGTTTCCATGAGCCGCATCCCGTGGTGATGATAAAAATGAACCCCCGAACATAATTCAGGCGACCTTCGAACCCTTAAACTGCCACAGTCGCTCTGGCCGGGATAGAAACAGAGGTTTTTTCGGCCAGTTGTGACAAATGACAAGAGAACAATGTGAGCTTCCCTGGGAAACCAAGGATAGTTTTCACTGTATTCAGTGGTGAAATCAATCATTAAAAAAAGCACAAAAGTGGAATTCTGTGCACTCCTACGGGACACACAGGCAGAAATTGCAACCCTGAGCAGCTACATTTCACAATGCTGATTTCACATACTTGACCAAAGTCTGCAAAACCGCCCACCTCCACCAACCTCACCTCCCAGAAGCCTGCTCGACTTATTTTACTGTACCATATAAGTCTTCAACCATCCTGATGTAGGCATGCTATCCAACCGCAGCGACACATTGACATAGCCACAACTCAACACAGCGTCAGTCAAATGCACATTCTGCAGCCCATTCCCCATCTGGAACACAATTATTAAATTACCTCCTTGGGTACTGTAAATTAAATTTCCATCCTTCCACTTTATACAGAATCTGGCAGTGCAGTTGTATGCGGTGGGTCTGCACTAACACGGTCCAAAGTACACATTATAAATAATGAGATATGGGGAAGATTTGAAGCTTTTTTGATCCAACGGCATAATTATGATGTACAATCAATAATACTGAATTCCTGTGTGTATGATAACTTGTCCATATTCTGACGCACGAGTTGTGATTAGTCAGTACTACTCCATTGGTCATTAGTCGTTTCTTTTTTAGCCAGGCCTGCTTGTTGTGACATTTATTGAACAGCTGCTTGTTTTTTCATTGGGGTGATTTCTATTTTTATTTCGGCTTCACGGCTCACATATTTTAATGCCTTTTTAATGACTTTAAGGAAACAGTGCTATTTTGGGATTTCTAACTGACTATACATATATATTTTTTATTTATATGTTTCTATACATGTATGTGTGTGTATTTGTGTATGTATATATCATATATATACATAGGTTATAGTAAAAATACCTCATGTATACATGCATAAATACAAGCAAATATGTACCTATTTATGCACATGTGTATTTATGCACAAACACATATATACACATGTATAAATGTGTGTCAATATGTGTGTATATATCTTTATATAGATACACACATACATATATACACGCGTGTGTGTACGTACGTGTGTGTGTGTATATATATGCACACACATGAAAAACGGATGTAGTGTTGAATACTTCATTATGTAGAAGTCATCGAATAAGCCATAATAATTGGAAAAATATTTCCATGAAATAAACAGACTTTTCCTTTGTATCTTCAGATAGAAGTAAATGGCTGAACAACAGCTGAGCAGCTGACCCTGTTGATATAGAAAGCGTGTCGAAGGAATCTTGACACCGAAAGAAGATAAAATAAAATGTAACAGCTCGCAATAATGGATAAAATGGTAAAATGGATACAAGTTGAGGGCAGGTGATCGACAATATTTGTGAAACACAAGGGTCCGTTGAACGTTTTACTTGTTTAAATACACAGCCATGCCTGCTGTAAATATAGTGATACATTTGTCAACCACCGTGGATAAATGCCTGAATTAAACGCGGGTAAAATAAGCACATGGTTTTGTTGTGTAATGTTTTACTGTAAATGTGCAGCTGTAAACTGTTGGAATAAATACTTGACGTAGGCAATCTGTTAATATGACGTTTTTTTAAGCCATCTACTTGTGAAAACACAAAATACTTTATTCGTCTAGAAGGTAATTCATGGCTCGAAGGAAGAGACTTTTAGAGGTGTACTAAATGGTCATTGTCGTCTAAGCATTATCCTCATACTCTGAGAACAGGCGGTACTCACGTTTGTCTTGCTGGACACTGCGAACGTGGCTCGGCTGGAGAAGCGGGCAGTTGGCGGGCTGCTGCTCGCGAGGGGGGCGGTCAACATGGAGGAAACTCTGGAGGTGACGGGGGGACTGCTGGGGCTGGGCGAAGATGAAAAGGTGGCAGGTGGGGATCCGGGGCTGGACTGACTGCTCTGGCCGCTGTAGGTCTGGGTTGGGCTCTCCGAGGTGCAGATGTTGAACGGAGCCTGGATCTGGGTGAGAGTACGAACCTGACCCTTCCCGTAGATCACCTCGTTGATCTCCTGATTGTTCTCCTGAATGTCATTCAGATGATTCTTGTGGTTCTTACTTTCATTGTGGCTGTTGTTCACCGAGGTGCCGCGGTCACATGTCATCCCGCTCAAGAGCTCAACCTGTCGAGTGAGAGCCTGCAGCTGACTCCTGAGCTGCCGGTTCTCCTGCTGGAGCTGAGCCACGGCTCGCCCGAGAGGCCCGCTGAGGTTGGCTGTCTCCTCCAAACGCCTCTCCATGCCCAGCTTAAACGCACTGACGTCCAGGTGGATCTCCCGGATGGCGTCTCTCAGAGTCTTCTCGTGACGGGCGAGAGCGGCGCACACCGTCTCCCCCTCCGGAGAGGACGAGCGAGGGGGACACAGGTCTCCCATCTCAGCCAGGGTTGTGGCTTCCATTGGTACAGCTGTTGCCCCTGGTGACAACCTTTCAGCGTGTGGTCTAAACCTCAAGAATATCTCACTTCGGCAACTATGCCGGGAGCTCAGCTGGAGGGAAGGGGACTTGCTGACAAAGGTTGGAAGGTGAAAGTGGACAGGGAGGGCAAAGGTCGTGCTATATCTCCTTCAACTCTTGTCCTGAGAATGTTTCTTCTCATTCAGGAGGGTGAAGACGTCAAACCACGGCTTGACAACCTGACCTTTATTTTTTTTAACAGCTGTCCAACTCTTGAAGAGTAAAAGCTGAAACCTGCGGGGACATAAGAAAGCACTCAAAGGGTTGACGATGAGATCACGATATGTATCAAAGGGAAAAGATCAAAAACTTCACTAATGTTATTGCAGGCAGAGGAAAGAGAGAGAGAGAGAAAAAAGAACCGGTGCAGAAGGAGAGAGAGCAAAAAAAAAAAAATCCCATAAAACACAGTAATGAGGTCATCTTCACTCACAGCTGCAGCAGGACTACATCCACTTCTCTCTCCGTTGCACTCTGTGCGGCGTTTCTTCGGCGGCGAACAGCTGTATGAGTTTTGTGGGAGCTGTGCTCTGCTCTGCCGGGTTCTGGTTTGTTTAAACTCTCAGGTTGAGCCCTCCTTTTCTTCTGGAGGAGGGAGGATAAGGGGAGGGATAAAGGAGGAGGCAGGAAGAATCAACATGAAAAGAGTAGTAAACGTGAGGGGAGGGAAGGGGAGGGGGGAGAGGGAGGCGTACAGAGTAGTTTTATATCCTTCCACTGTCTAAACTATTGGAAGGAGCATCTCCTCTCCTGTCTTCTTATAGATTGTTCAGTGGTTTGCACCGTGTTTCATCTAACCCCCCCCTCCAATCAGCCCCCCGTCCAAGGAACAGGATGCTGATGAAAAAGTCCAAAATTGACCCTTACAGCAGTAGGCCTAAAATAACCTCACAGGTCGAGGGATAAAAATATGTGCTTTATAATGTCAATTGGATCCCTTTAAAATCTGAGCGCACAGAGTTGGCTTGTATGGATTTATTCATGAGTTAAAAAAAAGCATATATAGAGGACCCTGGGTTTATTTTCATCACGTGCAAAAAGTCAGATTTTGATTTTTGTGCGTAACATGATAATTCAATTTTTTTTTAGAAAAAAACACTTTATAAGCTCGGTTGCTCCCAGCTTGAGTTTTGCTCACTGTCTCCCTGTGATTTGTGGGTGGAGCTCCAAACTTTCAAATAAATACATTTGCCTTATTTCTTTACTTTGTATTGCATCAAGTAGGTTTGTACGTCTTCCCGGCTCGGACCTGTGGGCAGCCATGGTGCAACGGAACGATATACAGATGAAATATTTTAATCTAACCTATTGTGATGGACAGCCCGATTTATATATTCTCCATGTTTTATTTATCAATTCTTAATAATAATATCAATTCATTAATGATTAATTAATTAATGAATAATCTTGGACATAGATATTACGATACGACACGTGTTTTGGAGCTATTTCAATATGCACTGTATGGCTTTGACCCAAAACCCAAGTGGAAACAGACATACAATTTTCTTAAACAAATTTTCAGCATGATTTAAGATATTTAACGTCTTCCTGTTCAAACGATAGCTCGTCTCAGTCGCATGGTGAGCCATTCTTACAACCCATCAGTGTTCCATCCACTTTCTCTGGTGGCGTTTGTTTTGAATAAAGCCTGCATCTGGGTGAGCGGTGGGCAATTGGTGGAAAATGTGCAATATAGAAGTTCTACACAACTACAAAGCAGACATGGATTAAAAAAAAAAAGTGGTCCAGGTGCATCTTTTGGTTTTCTCTATCATGCTCCTTCTCGTTCGAGAGATGTTTGATGGCAGGAAAAGACAGTTGGACAGACGAGCCGGCTGCTGAGGACCTGCCACCCTCCCCCTCGTAACAGGACCCCAACAAAGCAAACATTCCACACTAGATAGCAATGTGTATGTGTGCGTATATGTGTGTGTGTGTGTGTGTGTGTGCGCGCAATGAGGAAACACATGCAAATTCTTCGGAAATCCACCCTCCTGCTCACTGTCAGTGGGATGTGTGTGTGTGTGCGTCGAAGAGTGAGTAAGACACTGAGCAGGCCGACTCGGGAGATGACGAGGGGGCTTGCTGAGGTGATTTACTGTAATATAGTTGCCCCACTCTCTGTCTTTCTGTCTCTGCTGGGGGCAGTACAAAACACAGGCAGCAACTAACCGACGTGGGGGTCAGAGGTCACAGCTATTCGTATCTCCGGTCATCTGGGATTCCACTGCGAGAAGTTTTACCTCTACTAGAAGGATCTTTTGGTGTAAGTGCCTTTTCAGGGAGCCTCAGACATCATTACCCAAAGAGTAATTTGTTTGTCTTTCAGAAAAGTGGCGTCAGTGAGGTGGCCAATGGGCTTGATGAATATTTCAGCGGTTCAATTCCTGATTCCCGAAATTTCCAGCCCCTGACCTCCTAAAGAGCGGGTAATTCTCATTTCCATTCGGTCAGTTTTGTGGTCGGTTTGTTGGTTGACAGACACACATTAAAATTGAAAACAACTACTGTTAATATAACTCTTATCCTCTTTTGTCAATATAATAAGATATAACCTTAACAATAGGAATTAATATATATATTTATATTATTTATTTATACGTATATGTTTTTATGTATGTTTGTGTGTGTGTAAATATAAATATATATAGATAATTATATACACACATATATAACCACGCACACATGTTTATATATATATATATGTATATATACACACACACACATATATATATACATACACATATATAACCACACACATATCTGTGTGTGTGTGCGTGTGTGTGTGTGTGTATATATATATATATATATATATATATTTATATATATATATGTGTGTATGTATACATGTATAACTTAATTATTCTCACACTATCTTTTCTTTTTGCTTTTGATTTCTCATGAGCACAATCCTGCATCTTTTCCCCCACAAGCACAAAACTGTCATCTTTATTTTTAGCTTTGCCCATGCGAACCTGTGACTTTTTCTTTTCAATACAATAAAGTCACCATTGGGAAAATGTGAAGGAAGATCTGGATTTAGAACGCTTGGAAAAGTAGACAAAACACCACTAGTCGCCTATTCTAAAATGCCCTACCAGCTGGGACGATATTACTGCGATGCCGACTCATAATCATAAGGTTCAAGGAACTCCTCGTGGTAATGGGTTTGCGGCAGCCATTAAAATGGAACATCTCCATAGGAAAACACATCTGTACCACAAGGTGAAGGTATCGGGGTTGGTTTTTAGTCTGAGCCTGTGCAGCGCCTCGTGTTATCAGGGCGTTGCCGTAAAAGATCATTGCTCTCAGCAAACCCCCCGTTAAAGGTAAAGAGATAACAGCGTTGATAGATAATGTGCAGACCTTGTTCTACCCATTCACATTAGTGGAATCCAGTCTATTTTGAAAGCTGTTTCCGCTGATTTCTTGTTTCAGGACAAAGAAACAAACACAATAGGATAATCAGAACGGTCTTGGTCACTCGAGAATATCGCGTGATTTCTATTCTATCTTATTTTTTTGCAACATTCAGCGTTGGAAAAGGATTCACAGCAGACAGAAATGGGATGAGGGCGCAGGAGAAAAATATGTGTCCACTGTAAACAAATGGCAGATGGAACTTGGGTCTAAAATGTTTTATTAGTGGAGCTGAAATTGTAAAAAAATAAATAAATCAGGTTACAGTTACAGACCAGCACTGGCCAAACCAAGGGACTAGTAAACTATAAACAAAAAAATAGAAAAATAAAAATCTAAAAGTCAACACCATGACATCTGCGAAAACAGTGAAAATAGTAAAATCAGGGGCTTAAGTCACCATGCTGAGTGTTTCAGTGCGGTGGTGCTCGGTTCTATTTAGAGTTTAATGTGTAACAGGGGGTAGGGGAAGCCGAAATGCTTACTTAAACGTGAGTGAGGGCACGGGGAGTAAAATAAAAGCTGCGCCCAGGAACACTGTAGGGTATTAAAGGTCGTGCGGTCGCCAAACTGCAGAATCAAAAAGTAACAGGATGCGGGCCTGAAAGTCTTTGATATGCTGAGAAAGAAGCAATTTTGAAATAAGGGACATCGTTTTTAGCCTCAATTACTAAACTAGTTATCTCATCATGTTTTTTAGGGCAATCTTTATAAACCACCAGGCAAAAATATCTTATATATGGCAACATCCAATCACAGATGGCTGTTTAACTGACCGAGACAAAATCGCACTGGCCTCTGGAAGCTGAAACTATCCACTTTCACATGTATTAAAACAAATGTTTTCATGGCTTGGATTTTACAGTGAGTGCACGCGTTGACTTAAAGATGATTCATTTCGTGACGTCATCATGTGACTCCCCTGGGAAGGCGGGGGGGACTCTGTACTAATCCAGCTGCTTTCCAGTAACAGTGAGTCAGCAGGTAATCTGCCTGAATCCCGCGGTGGTGAATGAAAAATCAGAGCTGTCGTCACAACAATCCGTCTCTCTCTCTCTCTCTCTCTCTCTCTCTTTCCCTCGCTTTTTTTTCTACAGACCCTCCCACAGTTTAAGTGGAGCTCGTTTTAATTGTTTTGATAGTGTCTGGCTTTGTTAAGCATTGGGACTCTGACTCCATGTTTGCAGAGACGTGGTTGGAACTGTCCAATATGATTACTGAAGGGACGTCAGGCACCTTTCTCATCTGGTCTTGAGCTTGTAATAAACCATTGCGGATAGCGCAAAGACACTTCATCAGCTGCACAGGGTGCCTGTCTGTGTGTTTGTAATATCTCACCAAGATGGTTGGAAAATATTTGAGTTTAGCAGCGCGGTGCACACTTATGGACAAAAATAACATAGTTGACTAGGGGCATAAGTGTAGATACAGCTCAGAGCAAGTGGTAAAGAACATGGTTATTTTCTCACTGATGCCTGAAATCACCAGTTGGATCTCATGAAAGAGAAACATGAACAAGCTAGTAAGTGTTCAACTGCCAGAGTGGTTATGAGTGGATCAGCAAAGACTGTCAAATTCATTTTAAAATTTCCAGATGTTTTTGTGGTGACTGTATCTAACTGAAGATGTTTTCCCATTTTGTTTCTCAGAAATGTACCTAAAAGCCAATGCTGACTGCAATTAAACCCCAAAACAATCATTGCTGTGGTCTCCATTTGACTGCAGTGAGATGAACCAGAGGCTCGATACGAGTACTTTTCTGTAGATCCTAACTTTGTGAAGAGAATGAGAATGTCTGCGCCGATTTTTGAATACGATGTAGCGTCAGCCAAGGTGTGAGTGACTTCAAATTGAAACCCTTGCGATCTTCAAACAACAACCGGGTTTTATCTGTGACTCACAATACTTCGTACCCGCATCTTTCGTCCAGTATCCATTTCAGCCACTTGTTAATTCAATGTCTGCGTGATTCTTTCCTTTAGCAAAAATGAGTCAGAGTTGTGTCTCTGACACCGTCTGTGTATTGCAAGGCTGAGAGAAAACTGGAAGGAAAAAAACAAGTGGAATCGCTTTAAACTCTTATCAGGTGTCTTCGGGTGCACGCACCGGTTTAATTGATGACACTCCCTAATTCCGGTCTACAGAAAAATGTACGTGCAATCTATTCCGAGTGAAATATGCAATTTATTGGTAACAAAGGCCACAATTATATTGCAGATTTGATCTGTGATGCTCCAACGGAGTTGGGTTGTGTGCCAAATCTGTTGCATCTATCCAACCGTCCTCTCATTTCATTTTCCAGGCCATTGAGTAATACTCAACATTTCCCTTTGATGGCTTCCTTCATTCAGTATAAGTTGTATACAAAGTTGTTTGCAATACCAACTTCCCTCTCTTGTGTTGGGTCCCTCTTACATGCCCTATATAGCCATAAATACACCCTATGCATGGCAAGGGAATTTTAAATGCAGAGCACCTCTTTAATTAAAAAAATCGCTCACTTTGGATTGATTCTGACCTTTGATACAATAAACCGCTGGAGCAAGAAATGTGATTCAAGAGTATACCATGGTGTGTTGTTTATTATTTTGAGTTGATTTCCAGCCTAATCCGACCACTCTTACGCCAGCATTTCATCAATCGCACATGCATCCCATTATACGGCTATTTTAAGGGGTGGTTTGGCGTTATTTTCTATGTTGCTTGATAAACAGGGGCCACTGCCTCTGACTTAGCGATCTTAAAATAACCGAGCCTGGTACTGCCATTCCGCAGTCTCCCTAAGTGCATTTCAGATTTCCATTGGGTTGGTATCAGTCACTTCAGGAGTAACAGCCCTGTGGACAGAACCGGCTTGCAACCAGGTGAAGTAATGGTGCGCGCTACGAAACAACCATTTGGGAATTGGAGAATGAGACTAAAAACACGGCGCTGCCAAATTTCAAAACACCCCAGATACGCTGAGTCATTGTTCCTCGGTGGCTGTTGACCAGGCCCGGTGTGAAATCAGCCCCCGGTGGTTTATGACTGGCCTAGAACTGTCAAAAATCAGATATTTTTCAAGTATATCAAATTTATATCTCAATAGTTAAACCTGCTATTTTTTTTTTTTTTTTTTTTTAGTAATAATGACAAGAATACATTTTATTTAAGGCGTCTTACTCGACACTCAAGAACACCATACAGACATATACATATACACAAGGTACAAATTGAAAAGAAACTATAAAAGTGACAATGTGGAAAAAGTATAATAAATAAGAAAATAAAAAATATGGGTATATATATATAGAAATGAATAAGTAAAAACATAAAAGTGACAGAGCAGTTGGCGTCAGATGGAATAGACCACTTCAAACAGATGTGTTTTGAGTTGTGATTGGAAGTGTTATCGTGGAAGTGTTTTTGTGTTGCAGATTCAATCTGACGGGATTTTCTTTAACATGAAATGACTTTCAGCCTCTTCTGTATCCTAATGATCTGGTTTATATTCTTAAAACGGACGTGGAGGTGTCGAATCCATATGGAAATCGTTCAACGGCCACAAGTGTTAAGCAATACGTTTATAACTAGGCTGCCAATTATAGTTCTAAGTGTATGAACAGTCAAATTGTACAGCTCAAGGTGGCGATGTTCACCACTTTCTTCCTTAGTCCTCTATAATTTCCTCTCTGTTTCTAATCCACACCCTGTTATATTTCTGAAAGGAGGTGAGAGGGCAAAGTTGGGATGCATACCCCATTAAGACTAGGCTCCATGACATTTCTATGCACACACACACGCACACACTCTTGCCCACTTATTACAGACAGTCAATGTTAACAAGGAGGGTTTTTGGATTTACCTTACACAGAGAACACTGTGCGTCACAACCGAATTAAACACATTTAAAGCTGTAAACCTCACAAATCCTGTAAACCCACTTCAAGATGTAATCAGAGAGAGGATGGCGGCACGAGAGCAAGCTGTACAACATGACCTTCCTGTAATTGTGAAAATGATTTAGCTGCACGTGTGCCAGCTTCAATGATACCACAGCTGAGAATCAGAGTTGGTCAAAATAATTTTGGATTCCTTCAAAAACCATTGGGGAAAACACCACGAAGTGGACCACAGGGGAAGACCGCCGTGATTGAGAGGGGTGAAACTGAACTAACCCAGGAAAACTCCGAAAGACATTGGTGTTGTTACAATAGCTTTTTTTTTGAGACAGCAATTTAAGTTGCCGTTGGAAAATGGGTCCGGTGATGATTATTTGTTAACCAAAAATTTGAGTTTATTTTTGAATTTATTTTTTACAGAAATGTTCTATGTCCAAAATATAGTCATAATATGTTAAATGGTCTCAACTTAGATAGCGCTCTCACACCTTGCAGTTTCAAGGAGCTCTGCAATAGAAAGCATTCACCCATTCTCTCTCTCTCTCACACACAAACACATTCGCGTTGAGGCAGAGCTGCAATGCAAGGCACTAACCAGGCCATTGGGAGCTATTCGGGGTTCAGTGTCTTGCCCAAGGGCACTTAGATGTGAAGGAGGAGCCAGGGATTGAACTGCCAACCTTCCAACTCGAGGGACAGCCTCGATTATAATCGATAAAGAAATGCCGCACCGACACCTCCTTTATGTCGGATTCTCACAGAAAGGGTTCTTCTCTCCCTGTAAGATCCTGCCTTTATTAAATTTCTGCTCAA
The DNA here is from genome assembly GCA_901007705.1 of Fistularia tabacaria. Classification (NCBI taxonomy): domain Eukaryota; kingdom Metazoa; phylum Chordata; class Actinopteri; order Syngnathiformes; family Fistulariidae; genus Fistularia; species Fistularia tabacaria. The sequence goes on from CAAKHD010000438.1 coordinate 208,499, forward strand.
GGGCAAAAGCTTTGACTTTGACATTCATGATCACAGAACAGAAAAAAAAAAAAAATCAGCCCAGAAGGCAAAGCATTTCAAGCTGGAGGACACAGGCCAATAATAAAGCTTCTCGTTTAAGTTTAGCCAAACTCCCATCCCTCTTTAAGACTACTTTACTTGGTAACATGAGAGTTACCAAATTGTCCACTCCAATTTTGGCAAAGGGTGAAAAAATATGAATGAATACATTTAAAAATAGTGCAAAAACATACTCTTTTCTCCCTCTTAATGCGTTTTGCTTAGACCACATGGTATTTTAAATTCCTTTTGACAGCGGGATTTGTAAACTCCTGCACAAAAAGGGTACATTTTAGTGTATTTACAGTCTCTCGGTAAGAGCACTTTCACATGGCACCCAGCCAGGCCATTCTTCTTCGTAAAAAGGGCTTCGGCTCTGACAGAAAAATGTAAAATGAGGACAGCTTGACCGTGAATCTCCCCCTGAAAATCGGCGATGATCACACACTGCAGATCGTGACGGACAGCTGGTTGCATGGATGTGCGGGTTGACAGATGAGCTACCCCTTGGCTGTGATTCCCGTCATCTGACACTCAGTGGCATTTCTGTCAGTTCACGTGTTAACAGACATCACATTTCAACTGAAAAATGGGATCTCCGTCCAACCTGCTTGGCTCTGACCCCTATGACATCAGTCTCCTCATGGGGACCTGTTTTGAGTAAATGTTCCCACCGGTACGGCATCCAAGACATGATGTCACACACTTCATAAAACAATTTAAACGACATTTAAGGCTGAGGCGGGAAAACAGGAAGGGCTCCGATTATGCAACGATCCAAAAGAACAACTATTTATTAAGGGTCAAACCCAATAAAAGAATTAATCGAATCAATGAGAAGTTTTGTGGTTGATTAATGGGAATTAATCGCACCCCAATATTGCACACAAGAAAATAGATATTTATTTTTGTTTGATGAATGAATCAGTATGCATGAGCTTACATTTAAAAATCTTGTTTATCGTCCCATCAGTCGAGGGCACAGACCAGTCGATGAGCAGAAAACAAACCAGTGTCTCTTCAACATGAATAGTTTTGCCTCCCTTTCCTCATCACACTAGACTTGGTTTGACATTCAGGGCATCAGTTCAGAATTCTCATCAGCTGAATCAATCTGCAGTGCCTCCTATAAGTCCGGATCTTCTTCTCACCAATGCATTTGTCAATTTATCGACTGTGGACTTATATATTTTGTTTCTGAATTTTGGACTCCGACATCTGGATGAGTGTTGAACGCTGTTATTACTGACCTGGATGTTGTACAAAGGTCGTATTACTGACCTATGTTCTAGCTCCGGTATATTTTTCGTTGAGGTGGTATCCGAGGATTTAGGTGCTCCTGTGATATGCAATCTCCTTCCAGCAGTGGGTGCAAAGAAGATCATTGTTGAGTTTCTTTTATTTCATTTTACTTTCGACCAGCATTTTCTCCTCTGCCTTGTTCGTCAAACTATCACACTGTGCGTCGGTGTGATCCGTCCCCTTGAACTAGTGCACTGAGAAATGATCCACGGTACAAATGAAAGTGCAGTTAAAGTTAAGGAGAAAGAAGAAATAACTTTATTGTCAGATTCGTTGATAGATTCAGAACAACATTCGTGAAATTTGACCACTGCATTTAACCCATCATGGATAAACTACGATCAAAAGGCAGCTAATGAGAGGCATTTAGGGGTTCGGTGTCTTTCTGTAATTCATTTATTGAATTCAAAAACATTAAGTCCCAGAACTACTATTTATAGTCAGTACATAATTTTCATTTCAACATTTACCATAGATCACCAGCCAGCAATGTGCAGACAACTGTAGTGGCATAATGTGCATATTATGCATAGCAGGGCACAGTTTTTAAGCACAAATGTCAACCACAAGGCTTGGGATCCCCCCAAAAATAGCTCATATAATGAAGCCTGCGAGACCCCGCAAAGAATATCATTTGTGCAATGGAATTTGGTGCTGTGAATGACTTTTTTACATTTACTATGCTTTTAATTGATATTATGCTGCCCACTACACCGGTTTCAGCATTATGCTGGGCGTGCACCCAACGATTTTCACAGTCCCAGGCTTAAAACTGAAAGTCGGAAGGAAATCTTAAGAGTCTGACGGGAGTCGCAGTGCACGTCCGTCATTTTGGTCTTTAACTCTAAGGTGGGAATCGGACAGTCTTAGGGAGGTCGAAGATCAGTCTTTTCCTAGAATTATGGGTTACGACAATATCAAACATGTTTAATAGTATCACAAGTCTTCAGGTCTTTACGGTGACATAACACAATGAGCAACCAGTAGATGAGCTCCAACAAAACAGGAAAGAGGAAACCTGATAGACAAACAATCACTAGACATCTTATTTCTTTGCGATATGGATGATTGGCAGCGGCGAAGGACATCCCGATCATTATGGACTGTTCGGAAAGAGGAGCGGATGGTGGAGCTCTAGGCAGAACAGCCCTGCTTGTACGATGTCAACTCACCACCAAGTGGAGATGAAAAAGCGATAGACTGAAATAGCTGAGGCTCTGCAAATAACCGGTGAAAACATTGCATGGTGGCAAAAAATTACTGAAAGAATCTAGTTGTAGCTGTCCATGAGTATTTTCCAAATCTTTTAAAGTCTTTTGATATATGGCATAAGGTGTTTTTGGCAACAGGATCTTTTCCCAAGAACTGGCAGCATTTTTAGAAATTCTGGGTTCTGGCCACAGAAACCAGGGTAAATTTAGGCAATGTTATTAATATTTACAATTGATCTATCCCTTAAAAAGTCCCTGCTTAGGCAGAGGGTGGTGTCACCAAAGGTTAAGGGTATTTTGGAGTGGGGCTTGGAGTGCTGAAGACATCTCTTTGTTACAGCGTTCGGAGCATCTTAATTTACCCGCAGCGTTTCAAAAATGGCTTGCAAAATGTTTATTTTGGGCTCACCAAGCAATTTTTGGGTTGTTAAATACCACCAAGATGGACTCACAGAAGAGAGCAAACAACAGCTGGACTGACAGTGAAGACCCCAGTGCTCTCCAAAAAAAAGATATTCAGTGTTATTAGTTATATTGCATTTCCATACAACACTAACTAATTTGCATAATATTCCCAAGACATTTGGCCTCAGCAAATTCATAGACCACAATGGACCACTGGAAACTTTCAGCACATGGATGAAAACTCCAATCCCGCTACGGTCAAGCCCTAGCTGTTACAGAAAAGAAAGCTCACAGGAAGCATGCAACCCCTTTGACAGGGCAGAATTGATTAAATAGAGGTTTCATTGATGACAAGAGCTGCAGGTCACTGCCACTTAAAGGTGATATTGATATTACGCTCCCTGAGTTCATGGAATGGTTGAATAGATTGGGTCTATAATTATTTCTGACATTTACACCAGTGTTTACCCTGCAGAGTGAAGAAGATGACAGCTCAAGAGGAAACGTAATGGCTGACACGTGATATTTGCCCTTCTAGAGGTGTAACACACTGTTTTTCATACTAATTAGCCTACGGTATCAAATCAAAGAGCTTTAGTGCTCTGTTATTCTAACAGAAAATGTGGATGAAATTATCAGACATGAACTATATCTTTCCATCACCACTGTGTGTACGTTACACTCCAAAGTCAGCAACAGTTTTATTTCAAGCAATGAATGGGCCCCACAAAGTTTGTTTTTTTTCTCTTCCAATCTGACTGAGTGCAGTCCCCAAGCCAGATAATAACATAAAAATGTCAATCTGGAGAAGCGGCAACATGAAACACCTCGAGAAACATGTGGCACAAAGGGGATTGGCAGCATGTTGAGCTGTCTGTAATGTCTGATGTGTGTGTTTTGGTTTTACCAATGTAAATTTCCATTGAGAGAAGAGCTTTGTGGATTTTGCCATTCCAAGTCACTTTGGTCCCTGGTTTTACTTTTTTTCATAAAGAAAATGAATACAATATTTATTTGAAAAAGTAATTTTATTAAAAAAAAAAGAAAAAAAAATGAATGTATAGAGAAGGTATATATATATATACATATATATAAACACATCCATATATGAATAGTTACATATACAGTATGTATACAGTACAATATTCAGTATGTATACAATCATTTATTCTTATTTTTTTTCATTCATTATCTATATTGCTTGATGGCAGTCGGGTTCTTGTGGGGATGCTAAAGCCTATTTCGGCAGTTATTGGGTTGAAGGTCGGGTTCACTCTGGGCCATTTACCAGTCGATCACAGGAGTCACATGTAGAGACATTCGACCATTCACTCTGTCATTCACGCTCTGGGCAATTTAGGTTCTCCAGTTGCATAACTATATGTTTTTGGGAGGAAATGGAAACTTCACAAAGAAAGGGCCCGATTCCACCTGTCGGGATGAAACCAGGGACCTTCTTGCTGCACTAACCACTGTGCCACTGTTTCGCAATATAGATATATACAAACATACCTGCAATTAATTTGCATTGGTTTTAGGTAGTAAATACTTTAATGATTTACTTTGCTTACTGAACAGCCAATGACTAATACATACATACATCTTTACATACATACATAAAGACATTCATACATATGTATATATATATATATATACATATATGTCACCCTGACATAAATCATAGATAAAAGTGCAAACTTTAAGTATATATATATATATATATATATATATATATATATATATATATATATATATATATATATATATATATATATACACACACACATATATATATGCACACATACACACACACATACATACAAACATACATACATACATATATACATACATATATATGTTTATATCTATACACATACATACATATATATGTTTATATATGTGTGTATGTATATGTCTGTGACACATATACACAGACTGTGTATATAGATAGATAGATAGATAGATAGATAGATAGATAGATAGATAGATAGATAGATAGATAGATAGATAGATAGATAGATAGATAGATAGATAGATAGATAGACAGACAGACAGACCCGCAAGTTCGCCTGCTCACATCGGCAACGAAACCCGTCCAAGATCAGACTGCGTCAGCTCTGAGGAGTGGCATTGGGATTAGATAGGTGTGGAAGTGGGTAGGCCCCTAATGTCAACAACAGAGAGGATACCGTGGAGGATGTGACCTTAAATGTTCCGGATAGGACTTAGGGAAGTTGAGTAAAGCAACTTTTCAGTGAAGTTAAGAACATGCGGATAAACAAGAGGAGACACACATGTAAATGTCAATTGCAGGCTCGTGATGATAGTGTTTTATGACATCAGTGCATCTATGAGTTGTAGCTGCTATGTTTTTCCAGGCAAATGGGAAGAAAAAAATGAAGGGGACCCAATGTAAAAACACACACAGAGATGCACACACACTTAGGTTAAGATATTTTCCCTCTCAATCAGTGAACTCTAAAACCACTGATAACTTCTTTGTTAAAAAACTGTGTACGTGCAAAATGATGTAATTCACCGAAATGCTGCCAAAATACATTGAAGTATCCATCAATTGTTCTCTCGCCGTGCACACAGACGCACACTCATGTAAACACACACACACACACACACACACACACACACACACACACACACACACACACACACACACACACACACACAAAAAAATATCAAAAAACACAAATCAAAACAAAGAGAGCGCGAAAT
>CAAKHD010000438.1:214226-269801 GCA_901007705.1 Fistularia tabacaria
TCAATTGTTCTCTCGCCGTGCACACAGACGCACACTCATGTAAACACACACACACACACACACACACACACACACACACACACACACACACACACACACACACACAATACTGTATCAAAACTCCAATGTTACCAGTCAGCTAGCGCCTGATTCAGCATTACATCATCGTTTCCTTGTCCAGGCCCTGGAGCCGAACACATACGCACACACAATCAACCACACACATACTCTCTCATACACAAACAGAGCCAATTAGTGGGGTTACTAGAGAACATCCATCAAACAGCACCAAGTTTTCTCAAAGCTTCAAGTCGGAAAGACGTCATTCGCTCCGGTCGGCACATGAACATGTCTCAAAACATAGATTTGTCAAAGCTACCTACTTCAAACACGCAGTTTATCATCATCGGCACTTCTCTTTTGTTCTTACAAGTACAAGAAGGCCATGAGGGTCAGGTAAAAAAAGAAAAAAAAAACAATTACCCTTGTGATGTGAAAACAATCTGGTAGAAAACCACGTGTTTCTCATTAAAAAACACTTTTAAGCCTGACAATATTCAAAGCTTTTAAATCAAAATGTTCCAGTGAAATCCAAATTTTTTTTTTTTTTTTTGTTCTTCATCTTACCTCAGTTTTATGATTCAAACACAATGGCAGCGTGAAGAAACTTTGACATGAAATAAGGGGAGAGTTTGATCAATATGTGCTACTTTTTTTTCTTCGCCCTTTACACAATCGGCAACACTAATACATTAATTTTAATACAAAAATAATAAATAATAAGTGAAATGTCAGAATTCGCTGCCCTCTATGCACGGCATTCAGATTCACATCCACTGATTCTCACATACCACGACCATGCTGGTGCCAATGCATACAGAGAGTAGATCGTCCATATCCGATTTGTTTGATTACGGAAAATAGGAAGGAGATCAAAGGTGAAAACTGGGAACGAAGCAGGTTTTAATGTGATTAATATGTTACTGATTGCTCGCAAACATTTCGTATGTTTTGCAGGAGAGAGCTCACTTTCAGGCCCCTTTTGCTGTTTGCTGTTTGCTGTTTATGGAGTTGATATAATAAATCAACTCAAACACATTTTCCGAAAGCTGTTATGAATTTTTTTGTTTTCTTCTTCATTCGAGTCCAAACGAGGCTTGATTTGCCTTTGAAAGAACCAAGTGAGAGTTCGGTGAAGATATTTTTCACATGATTTCTCTCAGGTGCCAATACATTTCCACTCAACTGATGAACAACAAGAGACAGGAAGTCGCCCAAGATGATGTCATGGAGTCTTAACTGTCAGGATTATGGGGGTGTGAAGAAATGTTAGGCTTCATGAAGCGTTTTGCATCTTTTGCATCTACTGTGCATACCTCATTTCATCCTTGCGCTTATTTGTGTAAACACATATCACATGAGATCCTTACAGACAAAAAAGTGTCCTTTTTTTTTTTCGGCTCCATTAAAAACGGACAGGCTTTTACATGCTGTTTCTGAATTCAGAAAGACACAGATCAGAGGGAGCCAAACAGGAAGTTGCTATAACATCTGGCGCTCCTTTCCTAAGAAATATCTGATGAACACTTCATCAAATATAATTCATTAACTTTGTATCTGTTGGCAAAAAAGTCTAATGACTTTAACTATCAACAGTCTTTAAAGCGGGAGAAATCAATTCAATTGATTAATTCAAGTGATCTTACCGGACTGCTCTGTCCATGGGATGTTGCACATTGAACCGCTAAGTGGCAGCAATAAATTTGATTGCAGAGAAACAAACAAATAAAAAAAAATAACAGCAAAGATTTACAGAGAGAGGAACAATTAAGAACACTTTTGAAAAGCACTTGGTGGGATCAGAGGCCGCATGACGGATCAAACAACGTCAGAATCCTATGTGTGGCCCGGCATGAATATTTTGGGCATTATTCTCTGTTTGGCTGCTGTACTTACAGCAATTTTGCGTCTTGACTATGTGTAAAGGCTAATTTATAGTTTTATATCGCACGACACTAAAGCAAGTAAGTGTGTCTGAGTCATTCTGCAATTATGCATCGGGGGGTTCCCTACAAATTTAGATTTTCTGAGCGTACATTGATGAATGTACAATGGTACTGAAGGCAGCTGCAGCATGGAAAAAACTCAGATTTCGTAAAAGCATAATTGTGTGTATGGAAGAAAAGGGGCAAAATACAAGACAACAGTCAAAATTGTTGTAATTTGGGTCAATGAAGCTGCACTGAATCCCCCATGTAGTTTTACGCTGTGAAAACAAATGGACGTCCTCAAAACCCCAATCACTACTGCTCTAACGTCCACTTTTCGGCAATGTTTAAGAAAAATCAACACAACCACAGAGGAGTATGGTGCTCTTGAACATACCTTGGACTCCTATCTGTCTGATGAAAATTTGGGCCTTTTCCTTTTCTGTATATTTTGGAACCATAAAGCTAAAAAACACCTCTTTGCTGACCACAGTCCACTGATCACACAGACAACCAAAGTAGAAAGATGGGCATATTGACAGTTCCTACCACCTGAATAAATCGAGTAAGTGCAGGCGAGACACATCTTCACATATTTAGTCTGTTGTGTTTACTCCAGCTCTTGCAACTCAACCAAACATTTTTTTAAAGCTGTGGTCTGTGGTTGTGAATCCAGATTAAACCCAGACAAGGTCACAAGTTAAGGCTATTTATCTCCCTTTTTTGAAAAATGTAGTTGTTGAAACAGTTTACCATTTTTCTGAAAACTTTGTTCAACAACATTGTGAAAATGTTTGATGATTATTGTTTTCCAGTTTAAAAAGGTAATTGACTGAGTTCAAAATGAAGTCTTCTGTTAGAAAATAATGCATAATAAAGTTTTAATACATTTAAAGCTTTAAGGTTGGACAAAGAAAAAAAACTGTTGTGATGTTAAATGGGACTTAAAACCACTAACCGTCTACTATCACATGCATTGCATTAAAAGGATTTACACTTGCATTGTTTCCAGGCCCCATCGCCTCATAAGAAGTTATAGTGACTTCACATATATTCAACGTGCACTCTATGAGATGCACGCTTGTACCTGTGCATTCATTTATATGTGTTTGTTCCTTATTTTGTATTACATTCAAACCCTTTGACATCTATGGTTTAGCAGTTTAACTTTAACTGGAAGTATTGTTGTTATGGATCCCTCAATGTGAAGTCATAAGGAGGGACTTGTTTTGCGGGCAGGTTTGGCAAAGTCATCGCACACCGTTGGCGGTCCAGCGACCCATATGACAGTCGCCAAGTCCTGCAGTGCTTACACATGCTTTTCATTCAAGATACCTGTATCAGCAGCTACTTGGGCATTTCTTTGTCAGACCGTCACGGTCGATATTGGTATAATGTGGAAACGCTGAACTCTGTACCAGATGGTGGAAAGCAAAACAGTTGACATCAGCTGGGTGTAAAAGAAGAAAACAGAGAGGCTATCATGCATGCACTGCAAGCCTGAGCTGATCAAGACGTTAAGCGTTGTGTGTAATCTCCATGACTCCCTATGTAAACAGAGCAGGAAATTGAAATAATGTAAGTGAGCATGAATATAATCTCAATAATCTGACTGGTTCACAACCAAAAATATATCAGGAGGATAGAAATTAGACAATGATCCCAATCAAAACATCTGACTTGGAAAACCTGGATCTTTGATGAAAGTGAATGGAAGTACAAGTACAATGAGCACCTAAAGGCTTCATTGATACTGAATGTGAACAAGTTACTTTACAAAAACCCAAAGTTTTGTCAAATCTAAACAAATTTCCAGCCAAATATTCTCATCATGGTCAACAGAACACTGGATCATGCGTACATATATACTGCGACGGCATGGGCGAGCGGATACCGCTAGGCGATGGTGGATCAGGCCAAAAATGCAGAGGCAGAGGAGAGATTCCTGTAAAATGTTTTATGACCAGAAACCCAGGTCAAACGGTCATCATATTCCAAAAACGAAATTTGCAAAGTCTCCGATATGAACAGAGACCAACTATGCATTAGGGGAAATGCTTTCAACAAAATCAAACCTGACTCAAAAATAACTCGCTCTGTCTCTAATGAAAGCAGTGAACAAATAATAGCAAGGACAAACGTACAAGGCAACATCAAAACAAACCTTCTCTCCACAACATACGACTAGACGGACCTACATATAGGAGGCAGTCAGCAACATTACCATATGACAGGAGGAACACATAATCAACAAACACAAAAATCAACATAAAAGACTATGAAGTATTAAATAACACTTAAACAGCTGCCTGCCACCAAGGATATTAAAATGTAACACATTTGAATGATGTACAAAAGGGATTGAACTGGGCGGCTTGATCAGGGCTGTCTCCGTCATCCCCATGACGTGCAACACGTTGGACTGCACAATTAAGTCCTGAACACAACAAATGCTCCCTTTTTCCCTTGACGGCACCTTTTTGCCACCGAAGGGACCCGTCAACAGCAAGGAACATTATGAAAAGCTAAGCCCTTCCACCTCGTCTGCCCAGTTCCACTGTCAGCTCACAAAATAAACTGATGCTGGCCAGAGCGCCCGCTCAAGGGCTGCCCCGCAGCCACAAAGGTATGGAACATGAGCGGTCCGTCATACATACCATTTGGATGTTAAAGCCATATTCTCTTTGTCATTGTTTCAGTCAATTTGTAAGTGATTTATCGCCACCCGTGGGTTATTTCTTGGGGTAACTGTGGTATATTTTGAGGAATACTATGAATAACACTACAATCAACAAAAATTACCCTGCTCATTAATCGTTTTAGTTGACATGCAAATAAGACAGATTCAAGAAAAAGGCTGGAAAATGGTTCAATTGCTCTGGTTGACAAATGGTGTTTTTTGATTTTTTCATGATCATAATGACAGAGGTACTTCTTAAGTGCTCACAAAGTAAGAACAGATGAGGCAAGAACAAAACGAGTTGCCAGAAGCTTCGTTTATCGAAACCACTGGTGCTGGACGGCAACCAAAAAAAAAAGTACATGTACGTATCAGATGGTGAAGTACTGGACGAATGAAACGGATAGATGAAGTTGCAGTTGGCAAAATCTTTTTTGTGTCGTGTTTATTCACATGAAACTGCACCCTGCCACTCCCCGGAGACAGAGCGAGGAGATAGCAGCTTAAATACAATGAAAGCATATCTTTTCAGAGAATCCATGAGCGTTTGGGGTTTAAGACAAATAGTGAAATGCTCCCAGAACCTCAAACCCTGCAAACCTCAACTCTCTAAATCCTGGACTTAAAAGAAGCTGTAAGATTTACATAACTCGTTTGCATCCACAAATAGGACAAGGGATCCCCGTAGTGTAAATGCATAGATTCCCTTCAACATGAGTTTGAAACCATGTGTACACACACACAAACACACACACACACACACACACACACACACACACACACACACACCAGAAAACTAGTGTTAGTCTCTACCATCGACTCGCATTACGGGTGAGGTCATCCCCAGGCTAGTTCAATCACAGCTCTTGAAAACCATGAAAAAGGCACATATTTACTCTTCTTTACTGGGAAAGTGAGAACGCTCTCGCGGTCGGTCGCTGCTTCCTGATGCAGGGTTCGAGGGGCAGTTTGAGTTTTTAGGCGTTTGAAAATTGAGAAGAATTGAGTTCTAGTCCAAGTGGGATTGAGGTTTTCAATTGCGGTTGTTAAGGGCTATGGAATATATGATGTCAGTAAATGTCCTCACTGCGATAGCTTTGCAAGTACAAGTGCGTGTCTGTGAGTAAAAGAGAATATGAATTAAAAAAAAAACACAGATGAAAGTACTCTGAGAGCACACAATCATTTTTTTAATTTTGATTTTTTCCATGAATGTCCCTTCTCACTGTTTAACAGTCTGGGATTGTGCCCAGCTGATCTTTCCCGCGTTCTGCAGATGAATCCGTTCAAACTGTGTCATCCACGGTTGCACGTGCTCACGCACGCATCTGTGGCCTCCTCAATACACATTAAAAACTGAGCCTAATCATGGTGTCAGTTGCATTTCACCGCATGGTTGCTACGTTCTGCAATGACATAAAGTAAAGGCAAAGAGTTCAGTTATGTAAATCACCTTTTTCTGTAAACATCATCCTGAATACCTCCCTCTCGAAAATCAGCCACGGTTTCCACCAAACTAGTACTTTGACATCTGCTTTTAAATTACAGTGTGCATCGAGGTGATGCTCGGAAAAAAGGAGAGATGGTCTCTCAATGAACAAATCCTGGTCCTTTATGCTGACGGGACCTCTTTGATAATTTAATAAGGGAAACAGATTTAGTGGCTTGGACCTGGAATATTTCCCCCTGCAAGCATGGAAAATGTATAGATGTCTCGGTACGAAAGCTAGAATATTGATATGAAGCTACGTGTAAAGTCAGGAAAAATCCCGATACTTATTTCATGTTTTTTTTCATTTAATTGATACGATTTATTTCCTTTTTTTCCAAATTAGACAGATTTCATTTGGTTTCACAGAGGTCAGAGAAGCACCACTGCCAACATGTCTGCTGTAAATTTTGAATTTGTCAGTTGTCGCAGTGCCCCTGAGAACATCTAGGAAATGCAAGTGCAGACTGTGACAGCACTCCTGACGTCCTGAGTGCGACAGTCTGTTCCTTTTATTGGGGGGGAAAGGAACTAATGACCGTCAGCTGAGACGCCTGCTGGAATCAGTCAGTCTCTCTCACTCCCCCCTTGGATACAGTTACATTTTCCCTTGAGTTAATTTCCTTTGGTTAGAAGTCATGTATTGTCTTTGTCCTTCCTATGAGACAGGCTGTGGCAAAATAAAGATTTTTTTTTTTTTATCCATTCATTATCTATATTCATAGATAGTCAGGGTGAGGGTGGGGTAGGGAGGTATCTAGCTGAGGAGTTCCTCAATGTATGTTAATTGATATGATCCTAACACTTGTTACAAGAAAACATTTAGTCGGGTCTACACTGAAACAATTGCTGCAGATTCCATGCAGCCAGGAAAAACATCCTGTAGCATCTGAACTTAAATATTTGTCTGTTTACAATTTCAGCACTCACCACTGGTTTTCGGTCAAAAATGGGTTTCATCGAAGTGCTACATTATGACTCCAACGTTGTTTCCATTTTTGCCGTTGGCATCAGGAGAGGGGCTTTCACAAATGCCTCCGTCGAATTGTCATGAATGTTAAGTTTATTCATTATTTTAATTTTCCCATAACTTTTAAATAGTGACTGGGTCGTGATAGCTTGTTATTTCTCAGAAAGTGCATAGCAAAAATCTATAATACTGGATTATTCCACTTGTATATGGCGGCTCACTCGGGAAGCACATAAAAACACAATGCGCCTTCTCACTTGAGTATTAAAACAAAATTAACAGCAGTTTTCTACCAGCACGTATTTATAAATTTTATGTAATTTTGGATAAAACTGGGCATTAAAGAAAGGAAACATGAATACTACTCGTGAAATGGTTCGGTTCATAAGGCCAAAGTCAGCACTTGACATTTTTACAGGTTTTTGACTCAATGCAGAGTCACATCGGACCGTAAACACGGTGTCTGAGCTTTCACATCTCAGTAAACATCTATCACTTTACTTGACAATGCGTTTCTGTTCAAAGCAACATTTATCTGATTCATCCTCTAAACACAGAAAGGCGAGGATTCAGTCTGTAGATAACAACTGAAGAGCAAATGCCATTAGACAGAGTTGAAGGCTGCGCCAGCAAATAATCCATGGAGTGCATGAGTGTATGAAAGTACATTCTGGAAGTCTGTCAAGTGTTGCTGTGGGTCTGTGGTCTCCTCAAAACCACTCCCATCTCATTCCACAGCATAGTCTGGCTAGAGATTAGGCCTGTGTTGTGTTGAGGGTCTCAGCGCCTTTTGTTGGCAGGCATGCAAGCCGGAGTGTAAAACTTTTTATGAAAGTCTTCAGGTGGAAGGAAAGTGTTCTCTGGGCGGCAGATTCCAACTCTGACACGGGCGGAAACAGGGAGAAGATGGATAAATGTAAACAGCAGGGCGATTTGTGACATTTTTGAGCTTACTGGGGAATGAACATGCAGCTGTGTATTGGATTATTTGAAGAGTTTTTGGTTTAAATGATGGAGGAGCCGCCTAAAAAGAAATTCATTCATTCCTTTATTCGTTTGTGCATTAATTTGCTCATCCATCCATCCACCCATCCATCCTTCCATCTATCGTCCATCCATCAATTCATTTATTCATTAACCCATCCATCAATTCATCCATCCATCCATCCATCCATCCATCCATCCATCCATCCATCCATCAATTCATTTATTCATTTATCCATCCATTCATCTATTCATCCATCAATTCATTCATTCATTCCTTCATTTATTTACTCATTCATTCATTCACTCATTCGTTATCTATACTGTTTATCCTGCCCTAGGGGTATGCGGGATGATGGTGCCTATCCTGGCTGTCATTGGGCGAGAGACAGTTTTCCCACTGGACCGGTCGGCAGTTGAGCACGCGGCCACATAAAGACATACAACCATTCACTTAGTCATTCACACATCTGGGCAATAGAGGGTCTGCAATGAACCTTACTGCATGCCTTTGGGCTGAGCGAGGAATCTGGGGAGCCCAGATGTAATCCAAACAACAACATGGGTGGAAGATGCAAACTCTGTACAGAAAGGCCCCCAGTTGGAATTGAACCATAGACCTTTCCCTAAAAGAAATACAGCACTTCAAAATTGAAGGTTGAAGTAGACAGCCAGGCTTTCCATACTAAGGCGTGCAAACACTGTCCCCGAGACGTGCAACTCTGGATCAGCTCTGTGGTTTTGGACACATCTCCCGTTTACTCTTCAAGGTCGCCAAAGGAAGTAGGATGTAAACATGGAGCCAAGCTCAGCCGGGGTGGAGAGGAAGACTCAGTGGTTAACTGCGGTAGCAGAAACAGATCAACACTTCAGGCAGACACTAAGTGATTCCGTCCCTTAAAAAATAGCAGCCAACTTAAAGCCATACTGATGGTCCTGGAGAAAACATGTTCAGATGTGGTTCAAGATGTTCTTCAAGTACATTTGATGGGTGTGATCTTGTGATGACCCTTTGAAGAGCTGTTTTTTTTTTGCAGAAAAAGAAAACCTCATGTATAGTTGAACTGAAACCGTGACCAAACACACGACACACACAGATTTGCCGGACGTTCTGCTGTGGATTTTCCATACATGCTGCAAATTTGGGGAACAAGGGAGAACTGGTGCGGCTCTGCTATCCCTCAGATAAGCAGTGTGATATGTAACATAGACACACACACACGCACACATGCACTCTCAGTATGTGCTTTTTTAGTGATCAAACCAATGTCATTGTAGAGTCTCTTGAAACACACCGGGTAAATTGAATTAATCTCAAATAATACATGCCGTGCAAGAAGGCACTGAGCAGGCTGTACCTGCTGAGAATATTTTATGACAGCGCCTGGGGTGGCAGCATATCAGCTGCGGACGGAAAAAAGACCGGATCAGCTGACCGAAGGGCGTCTCTCTCCCGGGGGTCCCCAGCCCCCCCCGTCTTGGTGGAGGTAGCGGGCGAATGGAGAATGAAAACCAGACGCTCATCCATGATGCGGAAGGTTTCTCGACCCCGTGCTGGACTGAGAAAGCTCATTCGGTGACAGGCTGAAACGCACACAGGGACACGGTTCATGACAACAATAACAACTCACATGTAGAGACGGGTGTTTACATTACCCAGTGTATATATTACCAGCAGTTAGCGCTTCTGCTGCACCACTGGAAGGTCCCTGGTTCGGTTCCAGAGTCTGACAGGCCTTTCTGTGAGGGGTTTTATGTTTCCTCCCAAACAAACTTGCTGAAGATTCATTGTAGATTCTTGTATGAAGGGGTGAATGGTTGTATGTCTTTGTACCTGCGTTCAAATGATGTGCTCCACCCCTCACCCAAGGATAGCTGAAATTGATTATAACAACCCTGCAATCCTTTGGGCAGTCTATAAAATTAATATTTTTGCATATTGCATTGTGTGTATTTGTTTTTTATTGTTGTTTTTTTTGTTTGTTTTTTTACATTTATTTCTTTCCTAACAACATAGTTTCCCTGCCATGGAGGCGGGGGGACAAATGCAGGACACTCTTTTCTCAACTCCCTTGACCTCTGATAAGGCAAGACGATAAGTGATTTTTTTATGTAGCTTTAATAAGAACTGTACTTGACACTGACAGTTTATTTTCTTTGCAGCTGGAAAGTTGTTTTGTGTGCTGGAGGTCTCAAAACGTGATGTCATTTATTTTCAGTATTTTCATTTATGGGAATAAGGGAAACACAATGAAATCATACATGGAAAGCAGCATAGTGTCAAATTATGGGGAGAATTTCTTCATTTAAGGACACACACAGGCGCGAACGCCGACGAACACGGGAATGTGTGCGTGTTTTTAGTCGACCGCCATTTGCATTCGAAGCGGCAGATGTTTGATGTTGCTGCAGCGTGTGACAGCTACATTGACAGCTTGTTGGCACAAAGGGAAGCTTTTCAGTTTCCAAATGTTCAGGACCAGCACACAACTGGGTTGAGTGTGGTTGACACACACACGCACGCACGCACACACACACGCACGCACACTACAAACTGTGGTCACTAAGGAGCCTCTTCATCATGTCAGTGGACAATGGCAGTGAAACTTTGAAACCTCTAAGTGTGAATTTGTGTGTGTCAGTTGTGTGTGTGTGTGTGTGTGTTTTGTGTGTGTGTGTGTGTGTGTTTTGTGTGTGTGTGTGTGTTTTGTGTGTGTGTGTGTGTGTGTACTGACCTTGCATAGTTACAGCACACAATGAAGACATTTTAAACCCTCACTGAGACAAGGGCAGCCTGAGCAGACACTCACACTTCAGCATCTGAGGAACCCTTGCAACTCTTACCTTTAAGTTCCCGTATAAAAAACACACAGACAATACAAGTTCAAATTACAGTGTCATTACACACAAAAAGAACCTTGTTGTACAGTTACATCCCGCATAGACCCCAAAAGTCATCCTCTCCTCTGTTCCTTGTGTGCGATGGTGCTACACAAACAAGAGCGCAATCTTTTTGGCTGTCGTTCTCAAAACAGAAACCCCAAAAATCTTCCCCGGACTACACGCATAGTTGCTCAATGACACGACCCAGTTTTTTTTTTTTTTTTTTTAACGATCCGACTTAAATACCGGTTTGCAGCGTACAATATAAATCATAATTCATTCTCACTGGCTTATGCAACATGTTTCAACATGCGAACGTCCATAACGGCAGGCTGGTAGGAGCTCGTCGCCAACGTGTGTGTGTGTTTCAGCGTGAGCTCATCGTCTTTTATTTTCTTTTTTATTACTCGGTGAGACTTGCGGCCTGACCTCACCAGATGAACTGGCAGAACGGAGAAAGCCGAGTCTGAACACAAGTCAAGGTCTGTCGGGGGAGAATGATGGCAATTAGCTGCTTTTGCTTTTCTAAACACCTTTTGTGTCAGAAATCGGGCTGATGTTATTCCAGATCTGTCACAACAGCCGAGGAGAGGCGAGCCAGATCCGTGATCCGGTGTCACGAGAGACGTATGTTGTTCAAAGACCCTGGGAGCTTCTAGCTGCGTTGGGAGGGCTGGGGGTCACCTTGAAAGACAGAAATGGCTGATAGGGTGATGAAGAGAGATGGGGAGAAGAGCTGAATCCAAAGATGGGAGAAAAACCAACGCATGCAGCCAGAACACACACAAAAGCCATCACCACCTGCTCCGCCTCATTGGATCGGCCTCTGTTAGTTTTCGCACGTGCCTTGTTTGGGGGGAACCTTAGCTTGGTTTGATTTGGATGCGTCTCAGTTGGAATCTGAAGCAGGCTGTAGCCACTCATGAAACCAAATAAGGAGAAAAATAACTTTCATAAAAAAGGGTCAACTTGAGCCCTTGGAGAGAGGGGGAGGCTAATTTGTATTTATTCCGAGAAAGAAACTTAACAATTCAAAAAGATCTGACCTTCTTCTATCACAAATCCAGACATAATAGTACTACTAATTATTTTTGTGTTTGCTTATCAATTGGCCGTTTATTTGAAATCAAAAGCGAGGCGCGGCCCGTTTATTTACGTGATCTTGCTTTGCCGGTTGCCGAGGAAACAGGATTCATAAAGTAATCCAGAGGGAACGGATAGTGAGGTAAGGGAGAGTGATGAAAAGGACAGCTGAAGGTAGCGGTGAGACAACGGGGAAGGTTTCGCAAAGGTGTTTGGAGATGAAGACCTGCTAATACGATGTGTCAGAAAGGTGCGGGTGGATGAAGTCAAAATGTTCAGCGGTTGTCGGGGGGGGAAGTTTCCCTTCTGTGTACGTGAGCTATGAGAGAATGACAAAGATCTATATTTTAGATTCTTGGTCTAGTGATCATGAGTGTTAAAGTTGCAGATATGGGTCACAGAGTTGCACACAGTGGCTGTGGTGTTTTTAAGCAAGTACATATCCATATACAAATTGGTAGTTGATAATGCAACTGTGTTCAGAGCCAGGGTCACCACCCTTTTTGAAACTGAGAGCTACTTTTTGGGTATCCATTAATGCGAAGGGCTTCCAATTTGATACATACTTCCAAAATAACTAATGTACCCAATATTTCCTTTAATAATATATTATTAATAATAATTAACGATATTCATCCATATGAAGACACTTATCATGCTAATGATTTCTCATAATAATTATCAACAATGATTTAACATGGTTGGAAACAGATAAATATCATTATAGAAACACTTTCTACAAATTTCTATAAATCTCTGCAAGTATTTATTTTTTCAAATGATCCCTTTCCAAGGAAATCACAACATCACCCACAATGTTAGCAAATCATGAACTACGGTGCACCATTTTGGTGTGAATTATCAATTGTGCAGCATGCAAAAATCAACTTTCAGAGTTTTAAATATGTGTTTCCAAATTTTGAGCCAAATCATATGGCAGAAAATATGACAGAAGAATTGGCCACAAGAATGGAGGAAAAATGCCGCAGCTCAGTTCAGCGGCTGCTTCGGTCGAGATCTTGGATTTTCGATACATTGTGGGATTAAGGCGACGGGAGGGGAAAGGAGAAGACAATGCTTTAGAAATGAGTGAAAGGCTGCGTAAATGGCAAGTGCTTTTGTTAAAATATACCGATAAGAGAAAACAAAGGCTGAAAATGTGGCAGCATTTTAGAAGTTCAATGTTCCCTTCAGCATCAGAGCAGTTAGACTACAGATACTAATGAATACAATAAAAACATTAATTCATTAATTCAATTTCTATACCGATTATCCTGTAGTCAGTGTTGGGTGGGGGTTGGATACATACTGTACAACTATTCACTTTCTCCTTCACACATCTGAGCAATGAAGTTTCTCCAATGAACCAACTGCATGTTTTTGGACTGGGGGTGGTCGGAGAGCACCATGGAAACCCATACAGACACGGGGAGGAACTACGCTAAAGACAGTAATGTGATATACACAGACAGAGCATGTTAAATGAACAGATAACATATATAAATTGAGGACGTCCATCCATGAATTTGGGAGTTACTTAGAATTAAAGGTGAGACATTCCCGTACGTGTTACGTGTATTTGAACTTAGAGGTGGCTAAAATTCACTTTAACAATCTAAAATAAAACTGAAAACACTGAAAAAGGAGAGGTGGAAGAATTTCGAGCAAGACGTCACTGAGAACTGTTATTTAAAGTAAACCTATTTCTCCAGTACTGTTCGATGACTTGAGGAACCCCATTCCTTTTTTTTAATGAAGTTAACGTTTGCATTTAATTTTTCCCCTCAAAACTTATACTTGGGAAGTTCTTTTGGTTGGGTTAAAGTCGGATTAGGTTAAGAGATTGTAATTATTACGTGTAGATTCCGAGATCAACACGGTTTTCATGGTTTTTGGAGGACAGCAAACTCTTTGCATGCCAGTTGTTTCATTTTCTAATGTTGCAATACAAAGGCTATTTGATAATTAAAGGACATCAAGCTTCACATCTGTTATTTTAATTTGCCTTCCTCGCTTTCCCAGACAGCCACAGTGGTGCTTTGTTTTGCCTCTGCAATTGTGATGAAAACCTGGGCCACACACAAACAGTCTATAACCCCTTAGGGTGCAGGTTGCAGGTAACACACACATCTGGTTTCAGTTGAAATACAGATCTGTTTATTCACATAAATGGACTCAGACTCGACTGGGCTGTTAAGCTGCATCAGTGCACTACACCTTTGTGTGCCTCTTCTTCGATGTCCTTTACTACATGTATCTTACGCAGACGTTTTTCTCTATGTTTCCAATGAGTAGGACTCAAAATTATCAAGTCAAATTTTATCTATATCGTGCCAAATCGTAACACAGTTGTCTCGAGGCCCTTTCCATGTAGAGCAGCTCTGGACCGTGCTCTTGAAAATGATCTACAGAAGCCCAAAATTCCCCAGCGGCGAGGAAACACTGCCTTTACCGGGTAGAAACCTTGAACGGATCCTAGCTTAATGGTGGCGGCCTTCTGCCTCGACCAGATGGGGTAGAAATAGAGAGGGATGGAAAGCAAAAGTGGGATAGAGATAGAAGGGGGTATGAGGGGTTGGGAGGGACAGCCACAAATGATCTCACACTAACAACAGTTGCGCTAACAATTACAGGGTAATAGCTGACATGACACAATAATAGCTTTAAATTTCATAAAAGAAATAACAGGTTACTGTCATGATGATAGGGATATAAGTCGAAGGACCTAAGTGTAGCCAGGAAAGGAAGAGTGGGAGGAATGAAACATAAAGAATTTATACTGTGAAGAGGAAAGAGTTGGAAGATTCAGTTCTACATTTTACTTAGACACTTTGATATCGTTACATAACTTGATGAATGCAAAGGGGCTGATTTGTCCAAGTAACAGTTGTCATTGAATTTCCAATGTGTGGTAAAATTATGGGGGGTCCGGGAGTTTTCTTGACACTGTAAAAAAGGCACCGCTGGCCAGCCGGAGTCCGGACTGATCAGAGTTCTCCCTATCATTTAAAAGATTCGTTCGAGCCGACAGACGGGTATTTAAACTTTAACACATAGGGCAATGAAAAACAACAAAGAACAACTTATGTACAAAATCTACACACTTTAATTCAAGTACTTTCATGGATTTCTGCTACTCCAAGACCTGTATATGCATTACATACCTGTGGTGATGTACCCTGCTGAAGAAAAGATTACAGTATTTTCCATACCGTAAGCTGCACTTTTTTCATGGTTTGGCTGGTCCTTCAACTTGTACTCAGGTGCAAATTATATTGTATTGTTATACTTTCAGCTTATGTGCCAGTATCTGCTAGTCCGATTACTTCTGTACCACTGAAAATGTAAAATTTGAACATCAGCTTATAAAGACAACTGAGAAAGACTGAACACAAATGCCTCCAAAAAGAAATCCTTTTCTGCAGTTTACAAGCTGCAAGTCATGAAATATGCAGCCGAAAACAGTAATCAAGCAGCAGAAAGAAAGTTTGGAATCAGCAAGAAACTTGCTAAAGACTGGCGAAAAGTGGAGGGTACTCTAACTGTAATGACGAAAACAAAAAAAGCTAATCGCGGCCTAAAAGCTAGATGAAGTTAGGAACTGATGCTGAGTCTGACGACAGCCACGCAGGAGAGGAAGCGGCGCGCCGTCTACCTCTGGATTCGGGGGAGTTGCTCAGAACTGACACTGAGGATGAAGAATTCAATGGATTTAGTGATTTGGGGTGAGATCTAGAGTTCGGTAAACTTGTTATGCTATGTTGTTTATGCTATAGTTATCTGAATAACTGTTTATATGTTAAGTTAACAGACCAGACACATAGTCAGCCTGTTGTTCTATTCTTATTACTATAACTTGCCTTTCAAGATGAAATGTCTGGTCTTGGTCTCTGATTTTATAAAATAAATTATCCCCCGAAAATGCGACTTAATAGTCCAGTGCGGCTTATATATGTTTTTTTTCTTCTTCATTATGCATTTTTTGGCTGGTGTAACTTATACTCCGGAGCGACTTATAGTTCGGAAACTACGGTATGCAAATTGTACCAGGTATTTTTAACATTTGTAAAATATTGTTTGTGTAATGACATATCAAGTACATATTGTAGAAAATAGAAGCAGGTCGATTAAAAAGAAATCTCATGTCAATGAAATCTCGTCAATGAAAGCAAAAAACAAACACAGCATTATTGGAGCTTCAGAAATATTTTAAAGAAACAGTGCAAAACTCTTTTCCCCTTTCCCTTCACAGAAACAATTAGATCATCATATCTGCACACTAGCTATTGACTCAGCAGGAGTCAGTGATGGAACGATCACTGATATTCTACATTCAGGTAAAACTCAAAAATCAGCTGTGACTTTTTAAAATGAAAGAAAAGATCCATCATTGGCAAATCAAAGGCCTCAGACCATATTCTACAGATCAAGCAGGTAAGACCGGGTAGTCTGAATCATTGTTGAAATGTCCAGCAAAACATTGCCTTCATTGGGGCATCTGTGTTTCGTTGCATTAAAACACTATTGAGTTTTTTTCGAAAACTCATAGACCAGACCTTGTGTTCTTTTTCTTTTCTTTTTTTTTTTTTTTTTAATTAAAAGGGCAATTCCGTTTAAAAACAGTAGTTTTCATCGAGTTGCAGTGTGTGTGTGTGTTTTTATAAATGGTGGCAACAAAAGCAGAGGAGGAGATTCATCTTGCTGTAATCAGGGAGATTCTCAGAGAATCAAAAGAAGGTCATCACCTAATGAGTCTGGCTTCAAGACTCACCCCTGTCCATAGAGACTTTGACCTACAGTGTCAATTTGAATGATCCGCAATCATTGGTATGTCAAAGTTAGCCACGACTTACCCTCGGCCATACTATTTTTGACTCGGCAAACTTGTCTTTATCACAGCCCGTAATAATGTGCTTTATTTCAAAATGTTATGATATTAATGACATTAGTTTTGAGCAATTGCACTAATAGAATGGTTATCAGTGACTATCACAGTTCATGTCTGGTTGTTTTAATTTGCCAATTTTCAAAGGAAAATATTTTGCAATTTAAAGTTGAAGTCAGTATAAAAGGCCCATCCATACAGAAAACTCCCCATTGTCGTTGTTTTCAGCAACAAAATCAACGCAAAATGTCAAAGAAGCACATTTAGTGTGTCTGACGCTATCCGGCATTTCAAACAAATGAAAACTTAAAAAAAAAACCAACATTTTTTTCTTTCATTGTCTTGAAGGCCCAATCCTTGCTTGCAAGCATCTCAGTATGGCTTCTTCTGCACAACAAAAGAGAGTGGGATTTAAAATGTGTTTTAATATCAATACGGTATCCAGAATTGTCATTACATAAAGTCCCATGTTGCATTCAACCAGCGACATCTTACCTGATGTGATAGCTTTCTCGCTGTGGAGCAAATACATGATAATTACTCCCTATCATCTTAACAGACATCCCCCCTTTCCTTTTAGATTTTTTTAAAATGTATTTTTTAAAAATCAATAAATGAACAACAGCTGGCCTGTGTGTGTGAGAAAGTCAACACTCACCATTGTTGAGGTTGTCCAACATCACCACGATGATGAGCAGAAACACGAGGACGATGACCACGGTCGTGATGAAGAACAACCAGCTGGATGGTTCTGGACAGGGAAAAAAAAAACAACTTGATATGTGACATCCTATGCTGCCTTGGTGTGGTGGCTGAGTGAACTGCGGCGCCTCGCAGTCTCACCTTCCACTGTGAGTATGAAAGTCTTCTTGATAGGCATCCTCAGGGAGGAGTGAGAGACGCTGCACGTAAACCACCTCCCTGAGAGACTCGGTGACGCCTTGAGGTAGAAAAAGCTGGACAGCGAGTACGTCTTGTCGGCGTTGTATTTGTGACTGGTCAACAAGATGTTTTGGACCTCCTGTGGAGGGATCATGCCAACTCTCTTCCCTACATCTGCTGGATCCTGTTGGTGCCAAACTATGTGAACGTCCAGAGGGTAGTAACCCGTTGCGTCACAGATCACCTTCTGCTCTGCACCTTCTTGCAGTGAGAGCACAGGTCCAACATTGAGGGAGACAGAAGGTGATTCTGAGGAGGAGGAAGAAAAAAAAAATTGTCAACACGAATTCTGTTTTTTTCCGGGTGGCAAATATTCATTTGTTCTTCACTGCTTCGGAGGGAATGATTTTTCTTAACTTTCAAACATGTTTTCCTTTCATGCCGTGAAGCAATAGAATATAAACCTCCCAGTTGAACTCAACACTGGCAGAAATAACTGTTTACATCTCTTGTTGTTTTTTTTTTTGCTACCTATCTGGCTTCACTGTGGATAGTAAAATAAGAATTACATTGTACAGGGAGACACATTTCCAAGCTGTAAATGTGACGATAAACACTTTGAATCTTTCAGTTTTGAATAAAAGTAGCAGGTGCTGTGTTAAGTTTTTTTTTTACATGAATAGAAATTATGAATATGACTTACACCGAGAAAGGATTGTTCACATATTTGGACGAGCAGATTTATTTCTAACTCTTTGAGTGTGATGTGTTACATGTTTGATCTTCAAGAATAGCAATTTTAGCAGTGACTTCCGTGAGAAAGTTCTATCTGGAAAAAGAGCAAGTAGTTCTATCATCAACCCTACAAAAAAAAAGCCTAAAGTAACACCGCCGTCGCTGCAGGTGTACTTCTGCCACCCGATTTAAAGTAAAAACAGTGATCGTTAAGAAAAGAAAAAAGGTCAAAAAAGCCTGACTCTAAAATAAAATAAAAGGTTCTGTTGGGAACAAAATATAAACTTGATTTAATGATAACTTGCGTGCGTTTAGTTTGTCTTATAATTAAGACGGAACTTTGAACCGAGTCGAAGGCACCCTTTGGAACATGTAATTGGTGATATGGTTCTGACGAGCAAGTCGCTGGCTGACTTCACGAATGAACTCTGTGACGCAAGAATCGGGACTCCATCGTCTTCTCCTTCTTTCGGCTTCTCCCTTCTGGGGTCATGGCGGCCAATTACCTTCCTCCATCTGACCCTATTCTTTGCATCCTCTTCTCTCACGCCAACTAACTCCCTGTCCTCCTTCACTCCACCCATAAATCTCTTCTTCAGTCTTCCTCTAGGCCTCATCCCTGGGAGTTCCAGCCTCAGCATTCCTGATCCTATCCATCCAAGTCAATCCCAAAGAGAACTTCAACATCTTCATCTCTGCTACCTCCAGCTCTGCTTACTGTCTTTTCCTCAATGTCACTGTCTCCAAACCATACAGCAAGAACTGGGACATATTGTGATATATATCTAAAATACTGCATAGTGGTGATATTGTATTGTGGATTTTATTTACAATTGATGCAATCATTGGCTTCCTATCTTGGGTTCTCTCCCCTTCTTTCATCTATTTCGATGATTTCCCAGTTACAAGAACACCGCTTTGGGAAAATGTAAAATTAGCCACCACATGCAAACGCTTGAGCAGGTAATGAATTGGCAATCTGCAAAATCACATAGAACAGTGAAATTACGAAAGTTAAAAAAAAACAACCATACCTTCAATGTGTAGGTTTAACTGAAGAGTGTTCAACATCAGATTGACAGTCACGGAACAGAAGTAGGTGCCGTCACTTGTTGTCTTGGTGAAGGGCACGGTGTAGGAAACATCCCCAGTGGAGACACCTCTCACACTCACACCTGATCCATGGCTCTTGCCCGAGATGCTGGTGTAGTTGAAGAGGACCGTCCTCTGTCCGCGGTGTTGATACAGCCACTCTACGACGATGTTCGGTCTATTGTGGTCAACCCCGAACTGACAGTGCAACTTCGGTTGGGAGCTCAGGCCAACTTTCACCGTTGGAGTCAGCGTCTTCATCACCGTGGCGACTGTGTATAAAATGGGATATCAGAGAGAGAGAATGTGTGTCTGTTGCATTGGATTTTGCTGCAAATGGAGGGATTGTGGGGAAAACCCGTAGCCTGTCTGATCACAAACCAAAAAGTCTTCAGTAACAAGTTGTTGCGTCTCTTCATATAAAACATTGGAACGAGATGTACTTCAGTACTGTTCCTGGAGTACACACTGGAGTACATGGAAACTGGTTCCAAGAGAAAATGATCATCACTCAGAAACCATCCAATGAAGTTCTAATTCAGTCATAAATGATAAAAGAATATGAGTTTTTAAAATAAAAATTACAACCTAAGGCTAACTGTTGTCGAGCAAAGGTTATCGAGGGTTTCATTCAGAAAAAACTTTGATAATTTAAATCAAGGTTTATCTTAACTCATTTTTAGGACTTTTTTTCATAACTTTTTAGTGCAAAATATTCATTGGATGAAATATTGTGGTAATGCTTTTGCGCTACGATATTGTTAAATGTCATAGATTGATTAGTTTACTATAGCAATTGTTAAACACAGTTCCCTTTTATCTTTTGTGACAACAGCAAGCTAAAACCGTTGTTATCATGGTTGAAATATTAAGATAATTGAATATCGCCCCATTTTTTTCATTTTTAACTGTGGCTATTTGCTGACATTACATTCTCCCATTTTAATATCGATCATAGGTTATTCTACACTTTAGCGACTTTTTCATTTTAGGACGTTAAGTCAGACATTTTTGTTCTTCCAACAAAGTTCTTATCTAAAACTCAATTTTCCATCAAAATGGAGGAAATATTGTTACCTGATGTGGTGAGTATTTCGCCGTCCATGATAACAGCCAGACTGCTGTAGTCCTCTTTTTCAGGCGGTGCCTGTTTGGATGGATGTCTGAGCAACCCGGTGACGGTGAACATTGGGTGTTTCACGGTGAAGCTGAACCAACGGTTGTACTCCTGGCCATGCTGGGTAGGCCAGCTAACAAAGATGTTGTCTATGCTGTACCTCTGTATGTCACACTCGAAGTTCTCTGCATCCACGCCATCAATATAGTGCCGCAAATCCAACCTGGTTCCTGATAGAAACAGACCACATTAGAGAACAGAAGAGGAGAAATGTTTTGCCATACCTTTGGGCTACGCGCCTTACTGGTAACCAAGAATGTGATGGCTTGTCGGTCCAGGGGAGTATCGCCTTTGTGACCAAACTGCAGAATACTGTCTCTGTGGATTTGTCGATTCTCTGCACCATGCATATCTTTCACATGTGCAATTGCATCCATGAATTTACAGGGCAGCCATGACAACTCGTAGCCATAGCACACACCTGAGGGACACACACGGAGAATAATGGTCAACGACACTCAGCCTTCAAACTCACAAAGTGTTAAAAAATGTTTGATTGTTGCAACATTTGCCATAGTTTAATGTTTGTGTGGATTTTCTCACTGGGGGGCTGATTATACCCAATCACTATCAATTTGTGTAGCTTACAGGGTCAGAACCATATTTTCACTTTGACAAGTGAAAGTGTTTTAATGTGCTAATTTAAATACTTGTGAAAACCTTCTGATTCATCATTGCTGATCTGACCATTGAATATAGAACCGTCAAATGAATTTTCACGTTCCAAATTTCATAAAAATCTTCTACATTTTTGATGAAGATTTACATGATGTAATTGTTTTCGCCATGTCCTGATTTCTGACAGCTATTTAGTGTTATTTATAGTTATTTTCTTTTTGCCCATTTTCAGATAATTCAGCGAAGCTTCATTAGTATTAAGAACCTTTAAAAAAATAGGATGATTTGAAATGTTTTTTCGCTGTGCATTTTCCGTCTTCACACAGCGTTTTTGAGCGTTTGACAGGTGCTCAGCAGCAGCTACATGACAAAAGCTTCCTGTGTCCTGGCACAGAACATTCATTCCTGAAGTCTAAGTATGGCGTTCACTTCGATCATGATGAATAACTTTTCACTTTAAAGGCAATCCAAAACAGTCACACCTTGCAAAATAGGATCTTTGTGTATATGACGTAAATCTTGGTATTATGTATGATGGTATTGTTTTAAATAACAAAAGAATTAGGAAACCCGTTGGAAGCCACCAATCACTCATTTCATGCTGTACATGCCAGGTCGTTCTACTTACGCATAACAAATCTGATCTAAGCCGTAAAAAGCCGTAAAAAGACGAAGGTATTGGGCAACTTACCTGTTAAAAGACAGGAGTAAATAAGTACATTAAAAACTAAGGACATGTCTGACAATAGACGGTTTTGCTGAGGTAACGATGATCCACTTTCACTTTCATTTGAGAGAAAGAAGAATTTCTACGTCAGCGCCCGTCACACCAATACGGAAGCAATTGCTCAGTAAACTGGTATTTAAAAGTACACCTGTAGGGGGCGCTGTGGGCTGGTGAGGCCGCTTACCGGAAGCCGAATTTCCTCTTGTCACGCGAAACGTTAGCGCAGAACACCGGAAGTGCTATGCATGAAAATCTTGACATGGAGCTGCAGCTGAGCACCTGTCGAACGCTCATTCGGTTCATTCATCGATGTTCCGAACCGGTTCTCCGCCGTCTCGTGTGATTTTGTGGCGGGAAAACGGACTTTAACGTTTATTTACGTATTTTCGGTGATTCGCAATGGCACTGTAACATTTTCTTTCGAACCTTCTCAATAATACCCCCAATTACAACTTGCTAGCAATCTACCACTCACTAACTGTTACGTCGGCGTTGAAAATGGATAAAGGTAAAGTAAACTGTCCTGTGCACTCCAATATTGTCAGAGCGGTGTGTTGTTATTTGTATGTATTGTTTTATCTGAATTATGGTTTTAATCCACTGCTCACTATTGTAAAGTATTGTAAAGTGAGTTTTAAGAAAGGCGTTTATAAGATTCAGAGTGTTCATTTACGCAGATGCAGTCTGGAAACGTTTTTCCCTGTACAATGAAATTCTCATTTGGCTGTCCAGGCCTTAGAGTTCTTGAATACATCGATGAATTGACCACGCATTTACTCCTGAAAATAGGGTGAAGATTTAGTTTTATGGGCTGTCAGTTCGGTATTAAATCAGATAAATTGGCCAGGACTTGTTTGTCATATTGGTAACAATACAAATCCTCAGTATGATGGCAATTTGAAAACAGGGCAGAGACCTCCCATTAAAATTGCAGATGTTAAGTCTAACTTTGTACTAGTCCAAGTCAATTTTAACCAGATTAAGTTTTCTTTGTTTAATCTTTGTTTGAAAAGAAGACTGAGAAAAAAATATAATTCCAACTAATAAATAAACACAAAAATAAACTATTGAACATTGAAAGGTAATATCCAAATTACTTTGTATTGTGTTAAACTCTCGACTATTTTGTGGCTAACAATACAGCTATGAAGTCTCTGATCGTAGAAAATTCCAAATAGAAATATTAG
This sequence comes from Fistularia tabacaria, assembly GCA_901007705.1. NCBI lineage: Eukaryota > Metazoa > Chordata > Actinopteri > Syngnathiformes > Fistulariidae > Fistularia > Fistularia tabacaria. Next base: position 237,607 of record CAAKHD010000438.1, read on the forward strand.
AAACATTGTGTTTCCCCTCTTGAGCTCTGCACTATTTTTATCCCAAAGAGCTGTCTTGCATTGTGATTTTCTGTGACTTTTCTTCATGGACAACGGAGCTTTAAACAGTGATTTATGAGTAAACCAACTTGAAATATATTTAGTTTTGAGGTCTGTTGTGTTTGTTTGTTTGTTTATTTTTTTAATTTTTTTTTTATTTATTGCAGAATCAGCCATCCTCCAAGGGGGTTTCCTCTTGGCTGATAAGATGTGCCTCCCCTCCTGCCTGTGCTCCCTTGACAAAACAGACTGGAGCCGGGTGGGGCCTTCAATATTGACAGCACTCAGAGAAATCTGTGGCGGCGAAGATCTCAGTGCTCCAACGAACGGCAAGGCTCGCGAGTGGAAAAAGAAATTAATTTGTGTTGTGTGGTTGAAGGTGTTGTCTTGGGAGTCTGGAGAGGACATTGAAGCAGCCTGGAGGGAGAATCCTTTCTTCCCCCTCCAGAACGCTCTCCCTGAGGTCAACCATGTGGTCCTGCTGGAACTGGTGAAGTCCTTGTCAGCAACAGAGATATTTGCCTGTCTCCTCCTCAGCCTTCCTAACTGCCAGATCTACTCTGAACTTGAAAGGCTCATCGGATATGTCAAGAGCACCCCCACAAGTGAGGACGACGTCCGCTTCTTGCTGGAGTTGTGGTGGATGTTGTGGAGAGGAAGAGACAAGCTGGTTGCAGGGGGAGAAGATAGCATAGAAATTACGTTCGCTAACCAGTATACCCGGCTCACAAGTGAGCTGAACAGCGGGATCCGTCAGGCTGCCAAGAGGATCCGACTCGACTCTGGAGCATCTACCACGAACACTGATATCCTCTATGTTCTAATTCATGCTCTAAGAGATCTGAAAGATCACATTTGCACAACAAAGCTCTGCCTCAAGGCCCTCTCCATAGCTCTCGATGTTCTGTATACATCCTTTCTGATAAAACAAGCAGTCATACTTCCCACCCATGAGAAAATGCAGTTTCTGTCTATAGCCCTGAGCATTAGAGAACAAAATCATGAAAAACTGGCTCCAGAACAAATTCAGGAGGCTCAGCAAGACCTAAGCACCTCTCTTAACCCCGCACACTTTCAATCGACCCAGATCAAGCTTGCTGAAACCTTGAAGATCATAACAGAGATAGCACAATTTTGGCAAAGTAGAGGGTTGCTGGAAGGGTGCGGCAGCTCAGAACCCAGCTACACAATGTTCAGATTGCAACAAAGCGCTCATAGAGTCCTGGTGGCTCTAGAAGACATAGAAGTGTCTGAATCAGATGTTGTGGGGGTTGAAAAGAAGTCACTCATTGCCCTGCTGGAGTCTCTGTCCTTCCCAACCACAGAGAGCGCTCTTGAGATGGATGCAAAGGTTGCCATGACCATCATTAGTCACCGTCTAGAAGACTACCAGAACTTTGCATTGCTATTTGCTCGTGAGAGGAACTGGCAGGTCAGTGCTGAGCAATGGGTCGACTGCCTGGAGAAGAACCACGCGGCCTTCCAGCGGCTTGACACACTGGTCGCACTGGCCTCCACCCTCAAAAGCAAAATCTCAAGCTTCAATGTGAGTCAATGCCGCAAGCTGATAAAAGCTGCCACAGACGTTTTCTCAGCGCTTTCCTTGGAGGACAAGAATGAGGCTCTCGCTGCCATGTGTGGACTGTCAGGCAGAGGGTTCTTCGGCTCCTCTGCTCCCCCTGTGGTGAATGATGGGTTTGAACAGGAGCTCAACATGGCCTTCAACTGCATCATTCAGGGAGGGGCGAGGGCACCCGTGCAGGGTAACCTGGGCACGGCCGTGGCTCTCGTTGCAAGAGTGGCTTTTCAGAACCCAGAGGCCACTCTGAGAGCGTGCTGTCACTCAGCCATTTTTAATAAAGGAGCTTTCACTCTGATGGCTCAGATCCTGCAGCAGCTGCCCGGACTCAGAGGACAGACGGACAGAAAAGATAAAGATTTAGCCGGAGCAGGAGGAGGAGGAGGAGGTGGAGAGCCTTCGAGTGGGAGCAGTCCACTCTGCAGTGGTCTACGGGAAATAATCAGGACCAGATCGCTTTCAGGAAATGAAAAGGAGCAGTTCCTCAAGTTTCTAGGCCTGTTGATGATGCCATTCAAGTCGGAGGAAGGCGAAGGATGGAGCTTTCTCTCACCACAGGAAGTCGTAAAAACCTTCGTTTTGCCAAACCTCTCCTCTACTAGTGAGTCCTCACTTTCCAAAGCTAAGCTCCTTCCAGCATTCTCATTCAGAATTCAATTTTTGTTCCTATATATGGGGGTGGATAAGGCTCAGAATTATCTTTTAGCTTAATTTGAAATGTGCTCCAATCGTTGAACTGGACTCATAAGAGGATTTTATACAAAGGCACTAAGAAAAGCAACCTACTCTGCATTTATTCCATCCGTTGGCAACAAAATACTATTGATAATTGCAGTTTTACCTGTTTTAGATTATTGTAATTCTGAGTGTTTGTGCAATAGGTCGGGGTTCTGTGGACGTAGATACAAGTCTGCAGCTTCTCCACTCTGCCCTCTGCGGGGACGTCCAGGAACCAGTCTCCTCTTCTCACTGGGTGCTGGAATGCTCCCCTTTTCCCCTGCTTTACATCGTGGCCCAGCTCTACAACCAAGCCCTCAGGTGGCCCCCTGCATCACACGCGTCCGAGCTTCTTTCTGAGCTTGTTAGTTTTTAATGCCCGCTTGTGTTTTGATTTGTTTTTGTTAAAGGTGTTGGGAACACCCACCAGGGGGCGCTGTCCACCCCTGCTCCATGGACACCAAAGAGCTCTTGGTGTCAGTGTTGAGCCAGCTGGCCCGGGTGGTGGGGGCGGAGGTGGCTGCAGACCCCGGCCGCTGGTCCAGGGCTCTGTTCTGGCTCCATGACAAAATGGAGGGGCTGGATTGGACTGTTGGCCTCCATCTGAAACCTATTTGGGGGGAACACTTCAAAAACGAGGTGCCGTCATCCCTGTTGACGGTGTGTGATCTGCCTGAGCAGGTAGGACTCCACGTGTCTTGTTCATGTTTTTCCTCTCTGGGTATCAGGTCATTGTTTGACCGACTCATGATGATCGCTAAAATCACAACACCCAGGTTAAGTGAAATTACTGACAAATAACGAGGCTTGGAACTGAAATAACTTTGTTTTGGTTATTTTAGAATGAAGTAGTACAAATGCTAAATCTCTTCACATTCCTTCCATGACCTTGTAGTTTTCAGATATACATGAACAAAAGCCCTCAGGACTTTGTTTGCTTTTGGATTAGTCCACTTTTTGCACGTTCCGTTTGGTCCACTTTTTTGCACGTTCCAGTGCAAGCAGCATGCTTTTACTCTGAAATCCAATGCTCTTATATCATAAAGATTAACCGGAGAGGTGGACTGCGTGTTTTGGGGCAGAGGCTCCGAAGGACTCAAGTTGGCGACTGCGAATAATGTGACACGCTGACTGTGAAATGAACTGAGCAGATTGTTAAACAGACTGTGTGCGTGGGGCTCCGAGCCCAGCTAAGCTCTCTTACTGAAGCTATTTAATCATCCGGAAGATTGTAAAAGACGCAGCGAAAAAAAGTGGGCAATGAATTGGGCTGGCAGCAGAGTCAAAGGCAGCATCTGTTTTCTGCCCTCTTCACATTATTTTAAGAAATGTGGCACGTATCAGATTCCAACGGGGGTTTTGAACTGACCTGTGTGACCCACGGTTTTGATTGAACTCCTAAGCTTGTTTAAACTTGGCTTAAATGCTCTACAGTTTTTCACCCAAGCTTTTGGCCAAGTTAATCAGTGGCCACATTTGGTTCCACTTTGGAGAAATTTGTCAAATGTTGACCTAGAATGGTGTAAAAATTGTAATTATTCTGTGTGCACGCACCGATCAGGAATGAAAGAAACAAGATTTTATCCTCCTGAGCCCCCCAAAAAAAGAAATTTTGATCCAAGCCGTTTCTCATCAGCAAATTACCGACCAAAAAACCTCTTTGTCTCCTCTGGTGTTGGTCTTATCCAGGACTGGTCGGGTCTAGACCTGCCACAGTACAGCCAGGGCACTGGCCTCCTGGCCTGGATGGAGTGCTGCTCTTTATCCGACTCCCTGCAGTCCGTCATGCTGTCCCAGCTCTCTCTGGACCAGCAACGCCACGACCACGTAAGCATGTTCAGCAAAGGGGCGCTGGTGGCGCTGGCCCAGGTCTTGCCCTGGTGCTCACCCGCTCAGTGGGACCGGATACTCGGGGCGCTCAAGGAGCTGATGGCCTCTGGGTGCCTCCACGTTCCCTTCTCGCTAGAGTACGTGGACTTCCTGCCCCTGTTGGACCTGAGGAGGTTTTCATACGAGCTCTGCCTGTCCGTCCTCCTCCTCCGAGTCCTGCAGCTCCTCTGTGGGTCCAGCTGCTCACACTGGCTGACGGAGGCTGGCTGGGCCCACGTGGGCCGGTTGTATGCCCACACCGTAAGGGAGATACTGAACTCGCTGAGAGCTAAGCTACCGCTAAACGCCTCCTCGCTTACTGCTGCTCCTCCTGAAATGCCAACACCCGCGGACTCCAGTCCCTCCCTCCACGCGGAAATGCCTCAAGACTCCCTGAGTGGTGTCAAACACACTCAAGAGCCTCTGTTAAAATTCCAGGAGCCACACTTTGAGGAAAAGGTTGAGCCAGCAACTCAAAGCCAGGAAGTGCTCTTTGTGCTCAGCCAGGTCTTCTGTCATGTTCAGCATGTCCAGGTACGAATCTAGCCTGCACTACAGCTTAAAAGATTTTCCCTAAAACCTTTGCATTTATCGCCCTTGTCTCGTGTGCTCTCAGGTGATGATGCCAGGAGGCCAGAGTGAGCCTCTGTTCCTCTGCAGTCTGGAGATCCTCAGCTACTACGAGGCCATCGTGGCTGCCTTCCCTCACAGTTGCAACCCAGTGGAGAGCGATAACACCCGCCACTTCTTCTCCACTATCACAGACAACCTGGACAACCAGGAGATGAAGTCGGTCCTACAGCAGAAGATCGCGCAGCTGGGCTCATCTCCAGCATGACGACGACAAAGATGTACGCGAGGCTCCAATCGGTTACTTAGAATCCAAATTTTACAATGTAAATTTCGTCCTCCCTTTTGTCGAGGAAACACGGTGAATTAAAAAAAAGAGACAAAGATATTTAAACTAAACCCAAGCTGTCATTAGCATTATTAGGCATTTAGAGATAAAAGGTATTCACACTCCCGTTTCCAACCCAACCATCCCTCCCAGCGTACCAGTGACAACTGACAAAATGCAACAGCATGAAAGCGGCATTCCAGGAATCGTTCATCCAAAAATGACTCACTCCCATTGTGTGAGAGGTCAGGAGTGTTTCTACTCCACAAAACACTCCTGTGCTTTCACACGGTGTCGCAGCTTCGTGGGACCCATGTTTCCAGTTTCACATCACAAACGTTTATGGAACTAGGATTAGTTTCTAGCCAACAGTGAACCTTCCTCTTAAAATGTGATTTTCATTTAACAAGGGAAAACACATTTTAATAAACAAATGAGAGATGGGAAGTAGGGGAGATGGTTGAATTCCTTACATCTGGGTTTAATAAAGAAATATCCAACACAATCTAAAAACCTCGGCATCTAACATACACTGTTCCTGAGAGGATGTTACATTTTTACATATGAGTGTGCATTATTTTGTTTTGCAAAAGACAGTGCCACAGACTCCCCCTTGCTCAATGACGCAGTAGGAATAAAATGATGTAAAAAATGAGCCTGAAAAGGCAGAAATTGAACTTCGAAGATTACAGTCTTGCTGCAAGCCGCAGTTTCATTGTAAAGGATGCTTTCTCTCAATTTTTGTCCCACAGCAACAACCCTTCTCTTCCTCCTCGTGCTGTCTGACTGTTCCATCACAGCCACTGCTGAACGGTCGCACTCCTCAGTCCGTCCTGGGCCGGTCCACATTCCCGCGCTTCTGTCTCAAGTACAGTCTCTTGGCTTTCTTCAGCAGCAGGATGAACCAGTAGACCTGCGGTGCCAGGATCACCAAGTTGCCCACGTGGCACTGCACAGGCAGGTGGAAGATCACCTCGTGTGGGTACAGCTCGAACTGCCGGCCGTACATCCAGTACATGAAGGGGAAGATCAAAATCCGGCAGGTGAAGAAGGTCAGGAGGACGACAATCCCGTTGATTCTGTGCAGCCTGGTGTCGTCGAGGCCCAACTGGAGAGAGATTAAGATTGTGAAACAACGGAAAATAACTCTTTCAGGGTCATGTTAAAGCAAAACGTTTTTTTGGCTATAAGATTTGTATAATAAAGTGACTTGATAAAATCCGCTTAAAAACTCATGCCATTTTTACAGAAGGGGTTTCACTTTCCTTTAGAGACCATCTTTAAATCCTGTTTTAACAGCTTCTAGCTGTGAAAAATAACTGATGCAAAAAAGACATTTCAGGACTTTCTAAAGTGCTTTTAGATCTGGGGGTTCAGAGAACGTGTCTGTTCCACTTTCAAGGGCCACAGGGGATTATTCAAAGCCACTGAGTTCGACTTCTTGTCATTCTTTCACCGGAATGACAAGTGCATTCTTTCTTGGACTTTTAAAAAAAAATCCCTTAAATTTTTTATCTAAGCTGTATTTAACTGGGAAAAAGCCCAGTGATGTTAATAACCCCTTTTTCAAGCAATCCCCAACAAAATTAGAAACAATTACATAGTTAGAACTCATGGACAAGGAAAATAAAGAAGTTTTTTTTAAGCAGGTAAACAGAATTGAACCCCCCCTTTTACCCAGTTCAGTACGGGTGTTCAGAACAGAAAGCAATAAATGATCTTATGAACAGAGTCTGGATCAACATTTGTCTTTACAATTAAGGTACAGTTGTACATAGACAGTAATCCAACCATTGCCTTATATAGAAAAGTGTACCAATGACTGATCCTTGGCTTGGCCAGAGTGGCCCATCCCAAAGTATGAGTTATAGTGGTGTGTTGACACGTCATATTTGGTGATGAACCTCAGGAAAACAGGTTAACAGTGTCAAAGAAGACTAGCATAGTAGTTCCCCATTATCAAACACAGACGAATAATTTCCACAAAACATTTGGGGGTTTTTTTGGCATCAAAAGAGGAACATAGCCTAATACAAAAGGAAAACCCAATTTTAGCCACAGTTTCTTCACAAGTGTCTCAACAGGCGGATTTGTGATCTTTAAAATGACAAAGTAATTTGAGTTGGTCCCTAAAGTCATTGATATTTTTTTTTCCCATCAATTGTTCATTTCCAGGCTCTGATCATTAAAGGGGACTTTCAATTTACCAATGGAACTTTGTTTTTAAAATTTACTGAAGCAAAGGATTTTTAAAAGACAAAACCATTTTTTTTTCTTAAACAAGGCAATGATCCATGTCAAAATGCGGACAGGGAAACTGAGTTTTTGCAAAGGATTTAAAAAAAAATTATGATTATGACATCACAGATGATGTCATGATGATTTTAAAGCAGGGTCCACCCATATCATTCATGATAGAAATTGAACCAGGGACCTTCTTGATGTGAGTCGGAAGTACTAATCGTGCAAGCCGCCTCCATCCATATGTTGAACCTTAAACTTGCCGACCACTTCAGACATACATATTCCAATACTTGAGTGTTAAATATTCTTTATACGGCAGGACAATAAATAATGGTGAAGACACTTGATGTCTCCCTGGCATGAAAAAGTAGTAATCGAATTAGATTGTTGAACATTTGACTGCAGGCAATCAAAAATCACTTCAATTGATGGCCGTGGATAAAATAAGAGATCTGAAATCTAAGATCTAAGGCCGCTTTTTTGTAAAGCTCAGTGATTCATGGTTGCCATGGTGCTCTCGCATGGAACGTATGATGGAACAGCAGCGAGTAATTATGGTGGCCATATGTTTTACCTGGATGAGGATCTTTCCAATGGAGATGAAAGGGGTGCTCAGCTCAGTGATGAAAAGGCAACCAATGAAGAAATCACCCAGGCCTTTCCTGAAGAACTGAGGATCGGATGCACGGTTAGCTCGTGTCCACGCTATTGCTGAAGGGACGGGGAAAAAAAACCATCTCACCAGAACAATGGGCATGAAAACAAACACCAGTGTCAGGTGATGGAGGACCAACATCCAGTCTTTGCGGAGGAAGTCCTTTACTGTCTGGAGAGAGTGAGCGCCGTGTGAAGTGGCATGACCTCTGACCTTCTGGATGTGGAAGTGGGTCAGGTACATGGCATAAATGTCGCTGGCCATGTAGGGAGCTCCAAACAATGCAAAGCTGTTGACCAGCCAGTGACTGCATGGAGGACACAACTGACAATTGAATGTGCTGAAACTTAAAATTGATCCGACATTTCATGTAAAACTCCCCACCTGTCGGTCATCACGTCCTTGCACGACGTGACCACCGTGACTCCAGCTGCAGTTGCCAGTGTCGCGTGTATGGCGGAGACCAACCTGAGGGGTCAACAATGTGAACAATCATCCCAAACTCTTCTAAAATACCTTTACACATCCTGATCTCTCTTGTAGAAAAAAAATCTGTATAAAAGTGGAGCAGTGAACACAAATATTGATCCAGTCTGATGTGCCAATATAACCAAACAGTTGCATAAACTTTTTCATGCAAGTGAATTACTAACCACACACTGTGCCAGAATTAACACATTTCTGACCTAAAATGCAGAATCAAACCTTTCTGACAGAAAAGATCTCGGAGGAATCAAACTAATATATTCAGACAATCGTACAAATAGAAACGGACAATCAATTGAGTTGGTAACATCAACAACAGCGGCAAAATGTTAAACTACTGATAGTTGGAATTAAGTTTGGTACATTGGACCAGTGCTGACCTCTCGCTGACCGACACCACATCCGCATCGCTCCAGTGCTTAAAAGCATATCGTAAAAGTTTCCTGAAGCCCCAAAAGAGCCCCGGAAAGACCACCACACCACAAAACAAAAAAAATAACATCTCGGATAAAACTCTTCCTCCTCCCTGTGCCACTGAACGCCCGAAACGTCAAGTAACCATCGGTAACCGACTAAACAGTCGCTATTTTCAGTGTTACGCTAACCGGCTTCTTCCGCTAGCTTCTTGTTATGATTCCTGAGGAGGGACGTTATTGGCTGAAGGACAGTTGATGCGGACCAATAGAAAAGAGCGACCTTAAACAACCTGTTTTGTTTTCCCATTGAACGCAGATAAGGATAAATTGTGTAAAAATAAATAAAAGTCATATTGATCGTTTCAAAATCCGAGTTATATATCGCTTTGTATTTATATATACTAATTAAATATTTTCATATCCCCGTTGTTATCAAACTCAGTAATGCTCGCTAAATATGTAATACATAAAGACAGTACTTGGAAGTATTAAGATAAGAAGAGTTACGATAAGATAGACTTTGTTGATCCCACGACGTCACAACAGCATGACAGGGTAGAAACAAATTACAAGTAACAATAGACAGAAAAAGCAAAAAAAGGATATAGATGCAAATAAACAAAGACTATGTACAATATAAAATATAAAAATAAATCAGTGCCTCTTTGCATTTAATGCTTACAGAAATAACAGGTATACAGTTGAATATGTGTGCAGGAAAAAGAAATGATAATAAGTAAGGTCTCCTAGAGATTGAATAATAATAATACTACTAATAATAATAATACAATATATGGATGAAAATTGCACGGATGGGAACGATCAGTAGAGATGGAGGTAGTGGGGTAGAGCAAAAAATGTTTTTGTGACGCCTGTAAGCATTAAAAGAAACGTTTGTGTATTTGTGGTGTTGTCAAGTCTGACAACTGCAGTAGCATTCCTTCTTGCAGCGTGGATGCTACAGTCTGTTGCTGAAGTAGCTGCTTGAACCCCCAAAGTGTCTTTCAGGGCGGGGGGGGGTTGTGTCCATGACGGATGCCAGCCTGGCTAACATCCTCCTCTCACCTACCACCTTGAGCCCCAGCAGACCACTGCACAGAGCAGTGCAGACGGCACTAAAGAGTCATAAAAAGTCCTTAACGGTGGCCATTGCCAGCTCACCATTGCCAGCTAAATGTATATGTCATTAAAACAGTACTGGAAGAATTATCGTATAAGTACATATTTCAATTTACTGAAGTAAAATAGACATAAATTCAGAAGGCAGCTGGCTTTAAAAATTGAACTCAGCAGACATGAAGCGGATCGCTTTGTTTGAATTGATGCATATAGTCTCTTTCTTGATTTATTCATCTAACACCACAGGTTTATTTATGGTGATATTTTCTACGCTCTGTGTTTTGTTTGCCGGACAGCATTTTGAAAAAGCAGTTGCAGACCCCCCGGGCAACCACTGCATTTGTCATCGATGTGTAGCTCTAAGTTGTAGCGCCGTTTCAATTTAGAGGGATGTAACTGGACACTACTGTCCTCTTTTTTCTAATTGCATGCCTCAGAGTGGACTGGATTTTTTTCCAGCTTTAAAAGGAAGAATTTCCAACTGGAGCGTGAACCCAGCCATGTTGGCACAATGCTGTAGTGGATCAGGTTCCTTGTGTATTATTATTATTTATTTATTTTCTTACTAGATCATTCCTTCCAGTGTGACTAAGAAGCCTCCAGGGTCCCGGCCTTTAGAAAAATTCCTGCAGGCTGGACCTTTCAGATATCACCACACAACTCGGACCACCGAAGTAGGCCATGAGCAGATAATTGAGTGGCAGGAAGTAGGTCAGGCCACCACACCTCCATAATGATTACTCAACGGTCCATCAAAAGAAGACTAGGTGTCTTTTTGTCATTGCCTTGCGATGTAACAGCTTGTATTTCCTTGATAAAAATGAAATCACTTTTTTTATTTACAGCGTCTGAGCACCACCGCTGCCCTTGTGAAATTGAGAAATGTTTTAAAACATGTCATCACACCTTGGCATCTTTGGGTTTGTGCTACTTCTGTAAACAAAAACTTGCTTTTGCACCTACTGGTCTTATTTTGAGATGGTTTTTCCACCCAAAGTCAAAATGTCCAGTTGAAAAACACAGAACATTAAAGGTGAAACTGGGGAAACAAATGGAAACATATTTGCATTTTCTGAGTTTCTAGGTCAGGTTCAGTTTAGAGTATTCAGTGAATGAATGCATGAACCAAATTGTCAGGAGTATTTGTAAGAAAATATGGCAGAAAAAAAATACTTAACCCAAAATTACTAGCCCAAAGTCCCTAAAAGCAGAATGGGAGTCAGATCAGAGAGCTTATAGGGCAAGAGTAGCCTCTAGGTATGCTGCTATAGGCTTACTATAGCAGCGAGGCGGGGGGTATCCTATGATGCACTTCTCCAGTTCCTCCCACTCTTCCCATCCAGTCTGCACTCAGATCCCTCATATTGTAACCTCATATCATCTCGTGAGTCCTTGGGCTCTTTCATTTCACGTGGTATGATCTAATGCATCAGTCTTCTGTTCTTGAATATTAAAGGGATCCCCGGTTACCAACACGTTATTGTCCTATTTGATCAATATTTGTACCAGCTACATAGAAACAATAACAAAGTCTCTGATCATGTCCTAGTTTCTGTATTGCTAAAAAAAAACGTTCACTCGTAGGCCGCCACTGTTATAAGGGGCAGCGTGGCGCAGGGGGTTCGAGTGGTTGTCCTTGGAGTCGAATGTTCCTGGTTCGATTCCTGGTTTCTCCTGGCTTGTCAAAGTGTTGTGCTGCCTTCTGCTCAGAGTTCATCCATGATGGGTTAAATGCAGTGGTCCAACACTTCCTGGGCACTGAAGTCAAAAGGTTGGCTCGGCCCCGGTGTTTTATTTCGTGTGGTCTTCACTCGTTTCCCCGGGACCTTTTGTATGCTTGTGAAAGAAAAACTGTCGGCACGGCGACTGGCTTTAGTGTCTGTTTAAAACTAACAGCATCAGTGAGCTCTTTCGGCAGCTTAGCTAGGCTACATCCATCAAAGAGAGGCGGTGAGAACAACATCACGGATCCTTGAGATGTTGTGTACACATGTAATTTCCAATTCCATTCTTCTGTTCTTGTACCTTGGAAAGTAATTCACTTGCAAAGTTAACACTAGTGGAAAGCCAAAGTAAACACGCTCAACCTCGATACATCATCAAGCCAGCATGCATTGCGCTAGTAAAACAATGGCGACGAACCCGAGTTAAAATCTGTTATAAATGAGATTTTTAACGAAATAACAATTCCTTGTGCTTTTTCAACAACACATTCTAGCATTGGACAAACAGTAAAGCAAATCCATGCCTATTATTCCTCCCAGGCGGGGTTCCATTTAAAGCTATTACTGTAACCTGTCAGCTATTACAATGCAACTGTTACTGCTCCTTAACGGTTTGCACTACTGTTGTTATTAGTAAGAGATCATTTCTGCAACCCCCCCCATCTCTGTCAAACTCGTTTCTTTCTATCTATGTGCTTCTCTCTTGCTCTCTCTCCTTCTACCAGAACCGGTCGAGACAGAAGGTCGCCCACATTGCACTCGGATCCGAAGCATTGCCTGGCGCTCCAGCATCGGGTTTTAAGTCCTTATTCAAAATCACATCAGCTTCTCATTATTTTGTTTTCAGTTGCATGGATTTCTCTGCGACTACAGATTGCACAAAATATTCAAATGACCTAAATACTCTGAATATTTTTAATGTGTAAACATCGTGTTATCCCCAGACACCGGCTGTTTTGTAAAGACTATCAAATTGAAATCAATTAGTCTTGCTGAGGAAATGTCATGTTTGTCTACTTAAGATGTCAATCTGCACCTTCTCAACTTGCACACCCCTTGGACACAACTGTTTACATTTCAAATTGCACTCTTTCTTTCAACTTACAAATACTGTCAATACTGTTTACATTTCTTTGCACTGTCACATTTCTCTGCATTGTTTACATTTCTTTGCATTGTCTAGATCTTGTTGTTATAATAGACTTATTTTTTATTGCTTTGTATGCTTTGCTACCTATCTGGCTTCACTATGGATAGCAAAATAAGAATTCCATTGTACAGGGAAGCAGGTTTCAAGATCTTACATTTGACAATACACACTTTGGAACTGAAACTTATGCAACACGAATGAAAGGCGGAGAGCCTCACTGCATGGACAACGATGCAACAAACACGACTGACTTGGGAAGCAGCTGGGAAGGGTCCTGCAGCCTCAGCCAGCTTTGCTTCCTGTTTTGAAAAGGAAGTGGTGGCAAATTCGCTTGTTGATAGAAAGATTTCCCTCACTGAATGATAATCCAGTGTGTTTTGAATACAACTGTTTAAAAAGCATTTCCCTATAAAGATATTTTTAGATTTGAGTAGCCTGTAACGTTCCACTATTACACGTGCAATAACTGAATTTGCTTAAATCTATGACTGATGTTCAAGGACAGAAATTCCCATTCTGACGTTTTAGCATCTTGCATTCACTTTCAGTGAAGGGGTTCACTGGCATTGAAGTACTGATAATCATATATCCTTTCATGAATACTACTCAGTTACAAGAAAATGCAGCCAAAGGAAAATGGTCAATGGAAAATGCACGCATTATTAGGATTATTTTATTTTTGACAAATACAATATATGTGCGTAAACGAATGATTTATGGAAACATTTTTTGACAAGGGAGAAAAAAAAAAAAAATCACAATGATAGAAGAATATTTTTGACCGAGACTACAATCTGGTAGTGTTTAAATTTTACTTGCTCCTGAGGTGAACTTGTGATATATTTAGAACTGCATTCAAGATTTTAGCAGCAGTTTTATTATTGAAAATTTCATGCTGGCACGGCCTCTTGCAGTGGTGAACCCACAGTTTCCCACTGGAAGCAGTGTCTTTCTATGTGGTATATCGTGTTTATGTGTGCGCGTGCATGTGCATAAGGCGCTGCAGTTGTTTTTCCTCACATCTACACAAGTCTTGACTAAAATTCAATTTCTGTCACTTGGCGTGTCACAATATCAAGATAAACAGATTATCCTCCTCTTTCATATTGCAGATCTTTTAGGTTTCAAATATTGTGCTACACAATGTTAATAAAAAAGCAAACAATGACTAAGATTTCTCAAAATAATGATTTCGAAAATGCATAGAAAGGTAATTTAGCTTCAGCTTATTGTGTCACATTTTCCCATTGGATCAGGACCACCATGATCAGGACCTTGTAACCTCAATATATTGTCTGTTCGTATAGCGTAGCAAGGGGCTACTCCTTTGAGATATATATATATATATATATATATATATATACACACACACACACATACATAGAGTAGCCCCTTGGTACGCTATACATTTATGTATGTGTATACACATGCATATATACACACACTCATATATATATATAAATATTTTAATCAATCTGCATTTCCTTGTTTGTCCTGGACACCATTTACTGTCACACGAGACCAAACCCTATACCTACAAGGTAGATGAACTTTTTAGGGTGCTTTTAAAACACAAGCAATGAAAGGAAAAAAAAAATCCACTTTTATCAACTTTTATTCATATATATATATTATATATTTACTCATGTGTTTGACTGCCACGGTTAAAAAGTGTGACTCATCACATTATCACCTGTAAGCATAAATAATAACTTTTTTTTCTCTCTTGAAACCTGGTAAATAAACCAACTGAAAACAGTTATGGGTCATTTTCAGCACCATTGAAGATTACATTCTCTATATTGCATCACGATATAAAAATATACAGATATAATGTTTTTTTTTAAATTTCTTCTTTAAAACATTCTTTCCATGTTGTTCAATGGCATGAAACAAGAGAGGAAGAAAAGACCCCATACTGACCAATGAGGATTGTTACCGTTACTATCGTCTATATTATTAATCCATAGCAAACCGTCTGTTCGTTCGTTCACAGCACTTTGAAAACATCAGTAGCAGCCACACGTGGGAGAGACTAATTAAATGAAACCAACGTTGGATGTTTGTCCTCTTGAGACGTGTAACGCTCACAGTGCCACCGGCCTCCGACCCCACGTGCGTAGGGGGCGGGGGGTTAAATAGGGTGCTAACAGATGTGGGAGTGTTGCTGGAGTGCGTGCCAGAAAGCCATGAAAGCTGCACAGGCCGGTGGGCTGTAAGCTCTTCCTCGCCATGAGCAGTCCTAACAGTCCATCCACGGTCCCAGGTAAGTGGTGACCCTCATGGCGGTACGGTAATAACCCCCCCGAAAACAAAACAAAACAAAACATAAAAACAACAAATACTTCAAAGCAGAAAAATTAACAAAAAAGAAAAAGAACAGGAGAATTGCAGTTTAAGGGTTTGAGGCAAATGAGAGGTTTGGAAAAACAAACAAAAAAAAGCAAAGGCGCAGGTAAGGAGGAGAGTTCGGTTTGTGGTGCATAGAGGGACGTCTCGCATGGGTTCACCGGTCGGGCCGGTCGCTCAGATGGGATTATTGCCCTGTGTCAGCTTCACATAAAACACACATGCGCGTGTGCACACACGCTAAACGTACACTAAACACACACCTCCACCGAGTACAAGTGAGACAGAACATGAGAAATGCAACAAAGGGAGGAGTCTCCTCCCTTCCCCACCATCCTCTCTGTCTCTGTCTCTGTCTCTCTCTCTCTCTCTCTCTCTCTGCTGAGAGAAAAAAACGCCTCCACGCTGCCTTCGGGGGTTGTGCGCTTTCGTCGTGTGATATACGTTCGAGAATAGTTCCAGCTCCGCCGACACTTGTTCTCCGCCCGTCCGTCGGTCCGGAGCGTTGCTTCCCTCCTCCACGAGGCTTTTACATGCGTGAGGAGGAAGCCAGCTCGTAGAACAAAACGTAGGCGTCACTGCTGCGCACTTGGCTGGAGGACATTGGCGTTACTCTGGAAGATAACGACAGAGAGAAGCGAAGGGGGGTGGGGGTTTAACATGATGTAGAAACGAATGTCAGCTTGACGTCATTTCAAACAAGCCAGACTACATCGAGTTATAATATTTTGACCTTTCCCCTGAAGGCCAACCCAGATTGTATCTGAACATCCATCCAAATGTACTTTATCTGAATATAATTGGATAAACAATTATATCCATTTTTTTTTTTCATACAAGCCTCAAATTGTGCCAAATTAAAAAATTCCCTGATGAAATATTCCCTATTCCCTGATGCATGAAAAGATAATGGCAGTTGTGCAATGGTGAAGTCAGTACTCATAAATAAGACAAATTGATGATATCTGTGTCACATTCATGACAGTAGTTTTTGTTTGTCTTCGTTGTTTATGACCATAACGTGTTTTTGTTTTTCAAAAGTTTAACACGGGAGAAGTTCCCCCTGGGGTTGGGACGGAACGGCGGGCACGCAAAGAGCTGGTGATTTAAAGTGTGCGACTAAGGCGGTTGTGTGTGTGTGCGCGCACGTGTGTGTTATAGATGACGGCTGTAGGGGCGGGTAGCGGAGATAAAGGAAGATTATATGCGGATTCTACCTTTCTGTTCTCCATTATTGCTCAATGTTTGCTGATTGGCCCGCCTTCCTTATCTTTTTCAAACCCGATGTATCCATAGCAGCGACTAATGTGGTCTACTAATTAGAGTCTCAATTACGATACGGTGAAAAGATATCATAAATTATGCATTTTCTATCATGTTATGCTACTCATATGCAATTAAAAGCAGTGTGAAAGTATATAAAACCCTCATGACTTTCAACCTCTCTTTCAGAATAAGTCAATGAATCTTTTTTTTCTTATTAATTACATAATTTTGCAATAATTCAATCTGCTGGATATGTTTATCCAATGTATTTGAACTCAGTAGAATTTGAAAAGAATTGGGGTGAAAATATTGCTCTTGAAAGTCAAATGATTTTGTGATTAATGTGTATTCCTGTTCAATCAAGACAAATGTCTGAGTATCTATTCATTTTGTTTTTTTTTCAAGTTCGTTTTAGTGCGTTTTCATCAATGGAGGAGATTTCAGCCTTCATATTTTTCTGTCTGTCACGATTTTTTTTTAAATTGCATTCTTCAGAGTAATGATAATAATAATAATAGTTATTATTATTTTCCTCAGAGCTAAACGGTGTAACTCTTGGGCTGTGTGTGTGTGTGTGTGTGTGTGTGTGTGTGTGTGTGTGTCTGCCTTTGAATCATTTGACTGGAGTCCAAACAGTGGCATTGAATATCGTATATTTTAATCATATAATCACTAATTGTAAAAATCTATTTAATTTTGTCAGAAGATTGTAACAATTTCAGTCATTGTGAGCTCAACAGTAAAATGAAACCAGCTGTTTACGCAGATGTTGTGGTTTCTGTCAGCCAGAGGATGGGCGTTGTCATGCTGAATTAAATGTTTTACATTTTATATTGATTCTGAAGAACAAATAACTTCTTATTCTCTTTTGCGTATAAAAGCATTTTGTGGCTATGAATATGTTCTGACATGTCAACACTGATGCCGGAGTGAAAACCGAGATGGTAACACACCAATCACCATCTCCCCTAACCGGCCTGGCCAACAGAGGTATCTTATATCTGTCTGCATAAGGACAAACCCACAAAGAAAGAGAGACGTTCTAGCCTCATATTATGTATTAATTAAATGAAATCAAACCATTGCCTTTTTTTTTTTTATTAACACACTTTTTACAGTGACACTAACGAAGCATCAAATAACGGTTTGGCTCCTTGTTGAGCTGCAAAGCCAGTGAGATAAGCAATCCATTGGCTCTGAAAGTAGCCTTTGTACCCCCAATACACAAAAAACAAATGTACCTGGAGTCGTTGAACGTGTACCATTCTCCCGAGCTGGGGTTGCGACAGTAGGCTGTGTAGTGGCCGCCCATCGTGGTGCCTGAGTGGTTGGACACTGCATACAAGTTGTACACTGCATTTACTGCAGGGGGGAAAAGGAAGCAAAGGGGTTTGACTTATTTGGCATCCTTATTTATCACTACTTCTTGTTAGTGTTAAAACATAATGCGTTTTCTTCTCACTAGTCAGGTAAGACTTGCTGTTGTCCGTGATATTTATAATTTTTGTAATTTTGCTCCATGGGCCTTAGAGAAATGCTATTTTAGTCATCTGTATGAGTGAAACATATGGCAGTATTGACATAAAAGTTGACTTTGACTTTGAAAGATTGGTAGAAATAATTTTCATTTCTTTATTGTAGTTTTTCAGCTACTTTTAGACTCATACTTTAAGGTAAATAAAGTCGTAGGCAACTTAGGTCAAATTAAGCTTTCAGGTTTATTTTAGAGTGAATTGGAGAACCTTTGGGGTCAAACACAGGTCAGCAAAGTAAACCTGACAAACCCTATATCAACACTTTCTCAAGATAATCGCCTAAATGATTCTTTGACAAAAATGACTGTTTTGGCCTTGATCAACTTTTATTCAACAAATGGCTCAGTTTTTTTTCCTGTTTTCTGAAAAACGACTTTTTTTTTAAGAAGGTGACAGTATGGCCTCTTATTCTGAGTTGATTTAAAAAAGGTCGGCACTCACTGCTGTTCTCTGACGCAAACTCTCGCAGGTCGAGATCTTTCATGGGGAAGTTGACAAAGGTGGACAGTTTGCTGGTTCTTCTGGCCTCGGAGAAGCGTTTCAGGTCTGGAGATGGCGGGGGAGTCAAGGAGCACTTGTCACATTTATAGCCGTCCAAGCCAGAGGATAAAAGCTCCCCAAACAATATTCCCACTCCTTGTTACTTTTTTTTTGCCACTTTTTCAAGCAAATCTAACAAACTCCTTGGACATTTCTGTGAGCTGAGACATTATCGACTCTGCTTCCATCAAAGCTCGAAATCAATCGATGGATAAAGAAATGACTACATCTTGCAATTTCTCACACATTTAAAAGATACATCTTGATAAGTGCGATGTGGTACTAGAAATGTATGATGTAACTTAGGAGGTTGTCACTGCGCCACAATTTATTAGTAGTTCCATGAACTCGCTTCCATCAAAGGTAACCTATACAGTAACTAGTGCTATTCCACTTAAACCAAAAGAAAAGATGGTCGTAAGCATTAGCATTGATTTAGAAACAACTGTGAAGTACGTTAGGAAACAGCTAGGTTAGGAAAGACGACTAGAGGCAAAGGATACGGAGCACCAGGATCTTGGGGAACTTCTGGACTGTGAACTTCTTGGTGCATCTCCTCCTGGCCTTACACCTGTAGCATGTCTAGGGAGAGAAAAATGGAGGCCTTCGTTTATGGGAGGTGGGTGCTTCGTCGATGACAGTTTGCAGCGAATCCCCGGTCTACGAACGTGGTGGATAAGGTGCTTCGCGCTTACCGGCTTCTCGTCTCCATCGAGGACATCTTCTTTAGTGAAGAGCCGCATGCAGTCCATTAGGCTCACCTCACCGTAGCCCTTCTGAGCACAAACGCAGACGCATTCACATTAGCAACAACACAAACACAAACACAAACACACGCACACGCACACGCACACGCACACGCACACGCACACGCACACGCACACGCACACACACACACACACATAAAGCGGAGGGTAAACACAGTAGGGGAAGAAACCAGAGTGATTGCGTTAGGAGGATGAAGGATACATGTCACCTCTGTTCTGCTCTGTCAGCTGGCCTTGAATCACATAAAGATGACAAACATCTACCTGTCTGAGTTGTGTGTTTGTGTTTGTGTGGGTGAGTGGTCTAACCTTGGCAATAGGCAGAGACAGGTCCCAGAAGGGGTCAAATACAGTGGAGCAGAAGCCGCAGTGACTACAGGTCAGAGAGCTCTTTAGCTGCCCAACAAAGAGGTCTGGAAGAGCGGAAGGTGGAATCAGTGTCACCAACACAACCGTCTCCAGGCAACAGATATTATTTATATTCAATTATTTATTTTATACATACCAACTATCTTACTGTCCTCTCTTTCCAAGTACCTGCTCCACATCTTCTTCCCTTTTTCCTCATCCCTGAACATGAAGCACAGGTTACAGCAAACCGTAGAGCGGTAACAAGACATTATTTAATGGTCTGACCCATTTTATTTCATAGGTGTCTAGGTCGAAGAAAAAGCGGTAAATGTGTCATCAGGATTAAAGGATTAATGAGGCTCTTAAAAAAAAAAAGGTTTCTATCCCATGACACATTTTCAAACTGGAAATAAACCTTTATCTGCGTATTTATTTATTTATTTTTTTTCAGATCAGACAGTGTGAACCTGTTTTCAGAGTATCTCAGGGATTTGGAAAGTTGCAGAGATTAATCCTGACCCTTAAACAAGTACTTAGATAACTCATAGTTAGGTCCAAAAAAAGAATTGGAGCATTAATCTCATCTCGGCTCCTGGGAATGGAGACGGGGAGTGGAGGGGCGAAAGTGTCGCACGTAGCCGTGAAAAAACGGTGCCTCTCGGTTGCTTCTTCACGAGCCAAACTCTCAGACTTGTTTACCTTCTGAGTACCGACAATGACGGGTTCCATTTGGAACGCTGCAGAGTGAGCGATCGCGATTTGCTACTCAAATAATGACATACATTCTTCATAGAACTATAACATTTTTTTTAAAATGCCTGTCTTAAGGGATCTATTTCATGATTATTACAAGGTGGATCCAACCTATTCACAGCATTTAATGATGACACGTCAATTCTAAATGGATTTGATTTTAGCTGCAATGATGTTATTTTACCATTAAAATGGTTTTAAATATAAAATTAAAATTGGTCATCTTTATTCTAAAAAAACACAATGGTTACTTACGGCAGGTGGTCAAAGTCCTCTACGGTGCCTCTCGGCCTGACGGTGACCCTGTTGACCTCGTTGTGCAGGCCGTCCAGGAGGAAGCGCAAGAACTCCTGAGCGTCCTGTTGGCTGAATGTGGCGACGGCAAGAAATGATTTATGCTTCTGACAAAACTGACGTGAACTGACAACGTTTACCCGGAAAAAAACATACTTGTATCCCACAAATCTGGGCGCGTATCTCTGGATCTGCGTTTTGAATTCTGACGGGCTGACCGCCTCGTTGCTGGATGACGTCCACATCGTCTGTATCAGCTTGGCAAATTCTAGAGACACATACGCATACGGGTTATAGGAACCAACACGTCTCTCGGCATGTTTGTAAATTATGGAGCCGCTAAGGTAAACGGGAGGGTGGTGCGATAGACGCCGTTGTGAGATGTGGCTCACCTTCCATGAGGGCTGTGTTGGTGCGGCTGTTGTTGTTAAGGTCTCTGCGGTGCGAGTTGTGCAGGCAGTAGTCTCGCAGGCTGTGTGTGTTGCTGAGACACTGCAGGATACTGTTCATGAAACACTGCAAACAAAAAAAAACGAGTAGAAACAACTGCAGACAGTCCTTCCTGACTCACCTTCTTACACCTTAGTCAGCTAATACGTGGCTCATTGAATTATCTTGACATTGTGTTTCAACATGTTTAAATCTGACAAAATCAATAGAATATCTTACAATGACAATTACGAGTTCTCATCTTTTGTATCAGCGTGCTTGTCAAAACCCAATTGCAAAAGTGGCCTTTTTCGTTTATGTACCTGTTGCCATGCAAGCCATGGACTAAACCATAAGAAACTACATTTGTGTTGTGCAGTCTTGCCTCACAAGAGGTATTTAATGTTTCGTTAGCTGTTAAAAGGAGAAGGTTTATTCATTAAGTATGGTCTGTTCCTATGCAAGATGCCGCTGGTTAAGTATAATTTCCTCAAGAATACATATTGCCCCCTTTGTAAAAATATCATTGTTTCAGAAAACACATTTAACGGAGCCATATGTTGAATAATGAGTTGATTTAGGCAAAAGAAAAAAAAAAACATTTTTCTCAAGAGATGACTGAAGAAATTACTTTAAGAAGGTTACGATATACATAAGTCTTCACCTGCAAAATTTGCGGTTGTCTACAGCAATTGTCTACAAACTGAGCTACAAATATGGATCCATCTATTCACCGCTAGACAAAGCTTTTAAAAGGACGCCAGGCATGAGGAAGTTACACGCATACACATGCAGATGTTGTCAAGGATGGCTCCGTGTGTACACGTTGCTGCTGCTGTCACATGTACACATGGGACACGTGTATAATGGTAAGACCAGAGCAGTTAGAGAGTGAGAACCAGTCCTCCCCGGTCCAGAGTTCAGAGCTCCCTGATTAGGTTACTGTACACACACACACACACACACACACACACACACACACACACACACACACACACACACTCACCCCCACACACACACACACACACACACACACACACACACACACACACACACACACTCACACACACACACACACACACACACACACACACACACACACACACACACACACACACACACTTACTGCCACCCACAGTCGCAGACAGACACACCATATATTTTAGGAACACATCCCTCTGTCTGTCACCTGGCAGATACACTGCTGTGCCATCACTCTTGTGTGAACAAATATCGCTCCTAAGACGAACTGAACTTTGTTTCTGCACGGCTGCCACTATAAATACATTCACATTGAGTGATATTCTTAATCAACATGCCATGCTGTCAAATAAAAAGCAATGTTTGAGAATTAGTGGGGAACCTCACAAAATGTTTTTACCAGTATTTCATTCAGTTTTCAAAATGTCTCTGAGGCTCTATATTCCATTGGTGTAGAAAATGAAGCAAGATGTTCTTGACCTCTGTCCCTCTAAGTTTCTTGATCCACTACTGGAAAATTCACCTCCACATTTTTAACACATCCTATTCTTAACATACCCACTCAAACGGAGAAAACACAAATACAGGGGGGGCACTGTGCAGCTGGCTTGTAATTCTTGGGGTGCAGTTGGGGTTAGGACCCTTGCTCAAGGGCAGCTAAGTAGCTAAGGTTAAGAAAGGGGAGAATCCTGTTTCCTTAACTCTCTCTGGTCAAAATATCACCATCCTGACAAACAGACTTGAACAGGTGCTTCACAATACTACTACTACTACTGCTACTACTGCTACTACTACTACTAATAATAATAATAACAACAACAGGTCCACTTCTTTGTACTCAGAGCCATAGTTATGATTGTCAGTGCATTGCATATTGTATGAATTTTTAGAGACATAAAATAAAATAACTGCAATTGACTGGTGCCTGTGCCTGGTCCATAGTGTGCCCCGCCCAATGACAGCTGGGATAGGCTCTGTCTAAGTGTAGGATAAGTGGTAGATGATGAATAAAATAAAATAAAATAAAATGAAACTTGGTAATTTCTGTGTAGTAGAAGGACTCACTGTGTTTCTGAGGTTTTTCAGTCCCACAAGGCCTTGAGCACTCTTTGAATTCTGGAAGACAAAAAAGATACAATATTTGGATGAGACACTGGTGGTACTTTTTTGCACTCTTTTCATGTTTTTGGTAAGCGACTTAAAGTATTTGTCAAACTAAATCCCAACAGAAAAAATATTTATTTTTTGCAGACGTATACAAGAATATTTATTATTCATTATATGCCATATCCTTGTTTCTTAAAAACAGCTGAACATCCCAAATTGTTGTTCACACGCATCTCTGTCTTGAATACTTAATAACAGTAAAAGCTTAAAGGAAGAGGAAATCCAAGTTGTTGAGTGTGCTCGAGAAGATCAAATCTCAGTGACAACAGTGGAGGTTAATGGTTATACATCTTCAGATACATACATTGAGGTTTGGCATGTAGTCAGATTTCTACCAGAGGAGCTTGTTTGCAGGAATGTCGTGTACTTCGCCATTTGCTGTTGATCAGCTGCTACTGACATTTTAGGGCTATCTCTCTGATATACCAGGGAACCAACAATGCTGAGGCATGTGAAAAATACGTGATCTATTTAGAAGCTGCAGCTGAATGTGTATTGTCGAGAAATGGCTGTCGAGAAATGAAACTGGTAAACATGTCTATAGAAAGGAATGTGTGTGTGTGTGCGTTATCTCCCAGATGGGTTCTTCACTTGCAAATTACAACCAGATGACCAAGATCTGATCGACAACATTAGATAAGAAAGAAACACAACACCTTAAGGATTTCTTATGAGAGCAGATTAAACTTATGCAAATTTTCATTGCAAGAAAGCAAAATCAAACATCATCTGCTCATCAATGAGACACGGATCGCTGAATATATCAGGATGCAAAATCTCGGCAGGACAAATAATTGGTGCAAAATGCTTTGAAGAAGTTATGTCATCACATGCTGCTGTTAAATGTTATTACATAAGTACAGCGGTTATATAATTGAATGGCCAGAGGAGGAACTGAAAGGACGTGGTGGTGGATAAGGAATGCACCCGTGCTTTCGATCAAGGAGCAGCCAACAATCACACCCCAAACAACGAGCCGGGTGATTATTTTTCACAATATTGCATTCCGCCAATATTTAACAAATTCATGTTTTCGGTCAGTTGGAGGTCATTTCACAACCACCAAGTGTATTAAGAGAGTTATAAGTCGGGAACTTAAATAGCCACCAGATCTTGAGAAAATGCTTGCTAAATTCCCTGCTTAATATGCTGGTCCCCTCTTTGGGTGGTTACAGGTTAGCTCATGCTGGATTTATCAAACAGCGATCTGCTAAAGCTTGAAATTTCCCGATATCCTTTTTAAAAGAAGAAGAAAAGTACAAGCTTAAATATCTCACAGGAATTAACTGTTGTTCCCCTATGGGTTTGCTATAATCCTTTTTGTGCAACAAATCGACGAGTCTAGCTTTAAACAGATTAATCAGTTACGTAAAACACTGTACATGTTGAATCATTCTTCTGCATTGCAGCATTACACAGGTACACTTCAAGTGAAGGTCTACGCACTGTGGCGCGTAAACAGAAAATATGGCAATACACTGCATCAAACTTCTGGGACAAGTGAACAGAAAACCCCTGAAGGCAAGAGATTTTTTCTTAGGTTTCTCACTTTTGCTTGAGTGACCTATTGCTGGCTATAGGGTTCACTGATGGAAGTTTCAGTACTGCATTTTGCACTGAAATCCAGCCAATGAAAAACCAAGAAATCATAACAAAAAAAAGAAACCACACTGTTGCATGCTAAAAGGAAGAATGAATGAACCACTAAAAGCTCGCTTTAATTCTTTGTTCATCAAATGGATCGTGGTGGTTCAGCAGTGCACCACGAGCCGTCTGTTGACTGCATTGTGGCACCCCCCTGAGAGCAAGACTAGCAGAGGTGACAACAGAGAGGGAGCCGAGCAGTCCTGTCCTGAGCTCCGGTGTTTATGGAGTAACACAGGATTCTATTAGCCTGTTCGTCACTAACATGAACCCGCTGCTTATCTACTGATAAAACAAGAAAGGTTTTAACAGTTATATAAAAAACCTCTACTGCCTGCCACTTTTTTTTTCAGGGGGATGGTCTGTTTATCGTATTACGGGGACATAAATCACCTGCGGCGTACCGAAATCCTGCTTTCTGTAAATTCCAGTGTGGAGAATGGAGCATTTTATTAGCTGTGGTCACGTAACACAAACGCTCAAGCGGCCCGTTATGATTCAAGCTTTACTGGCTCATTGACAGCTCCATTGCAACAGCATGCAGGACAAATCCTCTCTGGCCACCTAAAAAATGTCATAACCCCCAAAGACAGACACACGCACAAAAACACACATACATATGGACAAGCTCTGTATTGGAATGTGTACATCTGACTTTGCTGCACTATGCTGACTAATGCCACGGCCGGTCCCAAAAATAGCAGCTCGGCTTTTAATAACGCCTGCTTGTCCACTTGCAATTGGCTGATCCTAAAATCAGCCTGGCTGACGTCATGGCAACCAAATAGCATCCTGGCCCTGTCTCTGTAGCAACGCCATTGGTGTTTTTTTTCTTTTTTCTTTTACATCATGGAAAGCTACAGGACATTGTGACATCACAGTGATGAGGCTGAGAGTTATATGAGCGTGTGTGCTGTGTGTGTGTGTGTGTGTGTGTGAGAAAGAGAGAGAGAGAGCAAGAGAGAGAAAGAGAGAGAGACGGTGGCAAATGACTTGTTGAAATGGGATCACATTTAACTGTCAGACGAAAATTTGAGCTGAATTCTACTCAGCAGAATTCGACTACTTTTCCTGGGGAAAAAGTATAATAATAAAAGAATGTGTGTGTGTGTGTGTGTGTGTGTGTGTGTGTGTGTGTGTGTGTGTGTGTGTGCGTATATTTTATAAATTTTTTTTGCTTTTTCTATTTGAAACAAAATCGATGTTTTGGTTCATTCTAAATTTTATTTGAGTTTATACAATTTTTTGGTAGATCAACAGGTTCCTTGGGGAGACATAGTCCCATCTTGATACAGCTGGTGAGGAACGCCTATTCAGTGACGGTTAACTCAACCAAGTGGAAACATTTTTTTTTATTATATTCATTCAATACCGTACCCCCTCCAGTTTATAAAATGTACTAATTGTCCCATTTTCACTAAATCTCTACGATTTAACAGTGTTAATTCATTAGATTGACACTAATTCAAATGTGATTAAGACACAGTGTACATTTCTTAAGCAGTGTGTCAAATGGGATTCTTGAATGAATGTGAGTCAGAGAGTCACGGGCTCAAGCTGTGATACTGCAGCGTGACTGTCACGACAGCCAGTTCAGTTATGCAAATTCTGCTATGATTCTTCTACATAAGCTGTTTAGAGTATGGTGGATTAAATTCACATAAGGACATGCTGGTCGACAACTTGCAGCAACGGTGGGAAATGGACCCATTGAAATGGGAAGTTGAGATGGATGGAAAAAAAAAAAAGAGGATCGTGGTGAAGGCGAAACAAATGGGATGTTCAGTTGTGATTCCGTAATTATGCGGTAATATAATACCCTAACTTTTCCATTTAATTCCTTTTTCCACAGAATGATTCACTTCTACGGGACAAAGTTAGTGGGTAGGGTTAGCTACTTAAGTTGGAATGACCACCGAGACGTTGCTGGGCCTCTTTCATTCAAGTATGATCTAATGAAATGCGAACTTTTTAACATTAATACCCTCCGTTGTAAATCGGGCTCCTCCTCCTTCTCCAACAGAGGTAAACCATATGATATAGACAGTTATCCAAGATCTGAGGCACACGGTTTAGAAGTGCCTTAAAAATTACATTTCTTTCTATATAGCTATGTATTTCTATGTAAACTATACATGTCTTACATTGTCACAGCAACTTTTCTGCAGTTTTTGATTGTCAGGTAAGTGTTGAGAATGGCAAAAAACCTTTCCAATATCGGGATAAAATTTACCTATGACAAGTTGGGAATCTGTATCACACAACTCATGGTGCCTTCCCATGCGGTTCAATCAAATATGACCATAACATTGAGTTTGATTTGCTTTTTTTTCTTTCTTAGCTACTGTTTAGATCCCCTCATCTGCAGTTTGGCATGTTCCTTATTTGCACCCTCAGTTAATTACTTTAATAAAATACGAAACCTGTTTTTATAGATGTTTTTCATCAGAACACAGTGAAAGTCGTAATCTCTTTAAGAACGCTATAAATGTTAACGGCATTGACAGAACAAACAGATTGTTATTGCTGCTTTAGATAGGGGGTTGTTAATCAACATGTTTCTAATTTCAGGGACCAATTGCTGGGGTATGTTTTAAATATAATCTTTGAGGTATATGATGTTGAAATCAAGAATTCATTTTTCATGACATCAATTCATTTACTAAGAATAGAGGACAGGGTCGTGGAAAAAGATGAAGAATAATCAAACCAACAGTCACATGAGAGAACATACATCCACACATTGAGGTCCCAGTGGTTCCATGTGAGTGGGCCAAAACATACTGTACACAAAGAGGCATCCCTGGGGGGAAAGACGGTATAAATACTCCATTCATAAATGTCAGAAGCGCCTCAGAATACCGGCCACCTACTTTAGAAACCCTACTCCATTGAGGCTCAGAGGTACTGGGAACAGAGAGGCTGCATTTAAAAGCATTCCAGGAGCCAGGATGAACTGCTTCCTAAAGTGGGGGAATAGGAGACAGCGGAAATGTCTCTTTGGCGTTCACCCAGCTCAAAAGGAGTCAACTGTGTCTACCCAATGTGGTCCATTAAATCAAAGATCTGAGCCTGCTGGCCTGAGGGATGGAGGGTGGTGCTGGGGAGCAAAGGACATGGGTCAAAGCAAGGTGATTGGAATTAACAGAGGGATAACGTGGCATTGCTTTTTGGTGTCAGTAGAAAGGCAAACATTATAACATCAGATTAAGGATAGGATAAGGATACAGGTTTTTTTTTTTATAAAACTCTGAAGAAATAGGAATATTACAAAAGCTAGAAAGCAGAGAGCAGCTGCCTGCAAGTCTTGGTGTACTGACGGGACAAAAGTTCATTACGCCACGCTGTGAACTTTGGCCGACAGCAGGAAGATTAAACTGTCTTGCATGCACTCTGTTTAACAAAGAAAAATCTGAGGAATCCAGTGTTACAAAGGTCTGATATACTATCAGGCATCAGCTGATCCGCTTCAAAAGTGACAACAGGGAGGACACACTCAACTAACTGAAATGCTTGAGGTATTACTTGCCGTATTAAGATCATGGTATAGGACTATGAACACATCACTCCTCTTTGTGTGCTGTCGATATTATCTGGAGGTCCAAGTGCACTTCAAGGTGAACTGCCTCAAAAATGGTTCTTTTTTAAAAACACTAGTTTCTAGGGCTTGTGGAAGAAAAGAAATAAACATTCCTTCCTGTGTGAACAGGAGGGATCTCAACATTGGATCTGGTCCACCTCAGACGACCCTCCGTGCATTTGCTGCTCTAGCAGCTCCTCAGTAATCGACACCTTCTGGAGACAAGAGAAGGTGTGGGAAAATAACAAGCACACAGCACAAATGATATGGCCTGATGAAATCCCAGAGGGAAGCTTATTCCGAACCGAAGTATAATTGAGTGCACAGGGGTACGCTGAATTCCACCTGCTATTAAGGGCACATACTGGAGATACGGAGAGAAAATACAAAATGTGTGTCTCATCAGCAGTATTTCAATATGGTTAAAAGAGCTGCAATAGCTATTAACCGGGTGAGGATTCGCTGAGGCTACATCCACCACAGCTGGTTTAACCCATAAAATGTTTAGAACTGTGAACACAAGCATTTAAATACAACTTTTTTTTCTAAACCTTTTTTAAAGTAGTCAACTCTTCTCATTAATCTAATGGTAAGATCAGCCATTCTAGATCATATATCGTGTTTCGAAATGTAAATGCAAAAATAAAGTAACCCTAATGTGGGTGGTTTGACTAATTCTGATTTATTGTACATGAAATAGCATTTCAAACTGTGATGCTACATTTCCTTAATAATCCGGAATGGGTTAATTAAGTAACATCACCGCACTGATGTAAACATAATAAAAGGCCTTAGTGCCATAAAACAGTCTCTAGCAGACAGCACGGGCGACAATGACATTGCTAAGATACTATAAACTGCATGGCAACATGTCCCTTAAAAATCTTCAGAAACATATTTCACCATCATGTTATGCCGACACTCGCCAAATACTAATTAGAGAATAATCACAGGAAAGCACAAGGCGAGACGGATATCTAATAGAAGCACTGGCGATGCTGTTATAACTCGTCACTCAACACAAAAGCAATAACAAGTGTCACTCTCTGTCCTGCTTGTGTCTCGGGGCTATAAACTAAACTTCACACTAGCAGCAGTGCAGCGCCCGGGTCCACCTGGCAGCTTAGAATGCCAACTGCTCATTGGCTGGCAGACCAGCGTGATAGAGAGAGAGCAACAGAACAGTCTGTTCTGACCTGTCTGTATCTGGCAGAATATCATAAACAATCTCTCCCTCTATTATAAGCTTCACTACTGTTATGTCCTCACTCCACGTGAGTAAAAGTAACACAGGCCACTGTGTGCGTGAGCTAGCAAAAACACTTGTTTGAAAAGGGGAGATAATCTATTTATTTGTGCTTTTTAAAAAGAAAAGGAGTTGAAATAATCCACTGGCCCGTGTTGAGCCAGAGCCCCCCCTTTGTCTCTCTCATACACACACGCGTCCCAAAAAAATGTGTGCGCTCAAGTGATTATTGAGTTTCTCTTATTGAAAAATAAAGACAGCCTCTGATCCTATGAAACTCTGAACTTTTATCTCAAAGACCTGGACACACTTAAACTAAGTTTAATAGAAAACATGTGACCATAAAGCAGTGGGCTTCTTATGTAACGGCGGTGCTCATCTTCACCCATCCCGAAGAGTATGCATTTCCCAACATGGAAAAAAAATTCTCCACCAGAGGTTTACTGCCGCCCGACAAGCCCGTGTTTACATTAAGCTACAGCCCTGATGCCTCTCCACCTGGCATGTACCAAGATTACATTGGCGGTCTGAGCAAGTAATTCAAAGCAAAGAATTCTACGATAATATTTTGCAAACACGGTGCCTACACGCTCACCACTGCAGGAATCAATAATCACATGCTGCCCTAATATGAACCTCTGCTGCAAGGATACTCCCACAGAGGAAACCAGCCTGCTAAATTTAAGTTTAGACATAATCCCATGCCAGACACCAATGAGGGTAATACGCGTCATTTCCAGTTTGAAATATAAACGAGGATGGAATTTTAAACGGTAATTGCACTGCAAATAAAAATTGAAACATGCTGTGGAGAATGCTGTGGATATATTGGGTTCTCCAAAATGATGTCAAGAATTTTTGTTTATTTCAATAGCAGGCGCGATAAATGACATGTTTAATATTATTATTTATCTACAATAGATAATTTTATCTTTGTTTTAATTCCATCTGGAATTTATAACAAGTCATTTAGTAAGTAATAAGAAAGTTCAATCTGGACCTTTAGTACTTTGAGACATGACACCAACACTCTAATTACGATAGTGATACAAATACCTATACCTAATCAAATATTCTATGAGCCAATGTTTTGCTGTACAATTCACCAGGGACACATCAGGATATCCTTCTGATTCCAGATTGAAAATGCCCACGATATTGGCCATTTCGCCCCCAAAAAATGCTGGAACCATGTATCTGGTCAGTGGATTCTGTTACGATTGTGCAGAATCCTAACGACTGTTGGAAAAAAAAAAAACACTTCTTCAAGACACAACCCTTGTCAAAATTTAGAAAAGCTAAAACTACCAGATTTCAGAACAGTTTTGGGGTCTAATTGTTAAAAAGGAATGCAAAAGGAATATACATTTCATGGCTTTATAAAAAAAAGAAATCAGGATCCCCTAATACATTAAAACGTTCGATATTGATTCATTGCCAGTGAAATGATTATAGATAATAGAAGCATTGCACATAAAAAAGTGTCAAGATTTTGTCCCAACAGGACATTAATCATTTACTCATGGCACATGGAATGACTCACATCTAATTAGAGCAACACACTTTTACGATTTCACACCAATCTAAGGATATTGAGTGAAGAAGAATCAATGAAAAAAAATTATCGACTGAGGTGTTTTTGCATTTCACGTATTTTGTCTCATTTACTGTATTGAACACTCGAATAAATGACACATGGACTAACTTTGGCTTGACAAATACATTGATATCTGAATACAGTATATAGTGTCTGTTGGAAAATGACACGAAAATCAATTAAAAAACATGTTTCACATGCATATCCATTGAACATCAAACTGATGTTGTCGAGCCACAGTATATTTATTAGAAAAAAAACACACCTGATTGGACTTTCCCTTTTCCCTTTAGTTTCACTTTCAAAATTACTTTATTTGTTCCTCAATCGTATCATAATTAATTATGGCCTGGAAAAGTCATACAATGAGAGTGTTTTCAAAATTGTCACCAGTTGCGCTTCTTCGAAGACATTGGTAAAGTAGAAAACCTGATTATTGCATTATAAATTACAATCAAAGAACAGGTTGTTTACTATTTTTCTCTCTGGCTTTTTAATTTTCACACCAACATTTTGATTTTGTTGGGCTTTAGCTGTGACAGGAAACAACCCCTTCACCCTACAGCTGTCAGTCCTGGTGTGCTGGGAGCCTGCACAGGTTCACCATGCACATGTTTCTCATATAAACCACAGGCACGCGCGCACACACACACACACACACACACACACACACACACACACACACACACACACACACACACACACACACACACACACACACACACAGAGACACGCACACATACACACACCTGTTAATTCAAGCCCCCTAAATGATATTATCGTCGGTGTTATCCATCAGA
>CAAKHD010000438.1:276772-299029 GCA_901007705.1 Fistularia tabacaria
CCGATCTCACACACACACACACACACACACACACACACACACACACACACACACACACACACAAACACACTAACTATGAGTGGATTAACTATTAGTGCATTTTTCTGACAGTACTTATTATGTATAGAAAACAACATATTTTTTTTTCCTGATGACATTGGCTAATTTCAGTTGCTGGGCAATGTGACGCTTACTCAACCATCTCCATGACAATTCATCAAATTCCACCCACTGTGAAAGATTAGAAGTAGCCTAGGAAAGCTCTGACAAGAGATCGGAAATATATTTAAATTATTTTCCAAAACTGTTTTTGGAATAACAATCACATCAGCTTGCAGCAAAAAATAAAGTCAAAAATATCAAACACAAAACTAGCAGCTTTTGGTGGCTCACCATCCTTTTCCAGCTCTGCCATGTTTGTGAGGCAAGCTTGTTGACAACTGTCAAGCCTGTTTTCAAGTATGTTAAATTACATGTTCAGGGGTTTCCAACACATAGTTTTTCTTAACTTGCTAAGGGCCGCCCACGAAGATTAACAGCCTGCGAGATATTTTCCCACCCACTGTAGCATTCAATTTTCATTCTTTTTAATTTGCCAAATACAAAGAGCCACATGCATCCAATTATCTATTCTCTCTCTCTCTGTTGTTCTCAAATTCCTTGACCAAATCCTTTAGGCACCGTGGATGTTCGTCTACCATGTATCTCCGCCAAGTACATTTAATATTCCACCATAACTTCAGGCATCGGTTTATTTTGGCAAGGCAATTGAGCATCGGGTGTGCCAGCCCTGCCGATAAGATGCCCATCCATAGGATTGGGAGAAGTACTGGGATGACGGATTAAGCCCAATCAACAACCTTTCATTCACACTTAATCTCTCCAGCTCCAGTAAACAAATGGCCGCAGAAAAGATGGGTAGCGTGCCGTCGAGAGCTGTCTTGATTGTGCCAAGCAGATCTGTTCTTGCTTTGTGTCTAGACTTTGTTTTGAGTCAGACATATTTTTAGACTGCCCTACTCAGTTAGCCACCTTTGTCCAGCAGAATACGGTTTGTTGAAAACACACAGTCTGGCGTAAAGTTAGGGTCTGTTGGCAAATAAGGGGCACTGCATCAGCAGTTCAGTTTCATAAGCTGTTATGGGTCCGGTTGTGTTTGTGGGTCAGTGGCATGAATATTAGGACAGTTATTTCAACAAAGAGCTTATTCTAAATTAAATCTGAGGCACCACAGAATAATTTTTGAGTTTGTGGAGCATTCATATTTCCAGAGCCAAACTTCATTCATCTGTGTGAATTTTTGGTACAGGTTTTTCATAGCTTGAATCATTTATAACAGCCTCTCCAGAGAGGTTACATCACAAGGCCCCTTTTCTTGAATGCGTACCGCTGTAATCTGAATATATAATGTGCTCGAAAAAACATGTGTGAGAATCTTGTCAGCGGGATTGTCGTACTCAAGAAACAGCACAATATAAAGACCACCAAGAGGCATAAACAGCTGCTAGATTTGTGCTGTGAGCCTCTAAGATATTGTGTGGCTTTTGCTAATCTGACTTAGCCAGAGCAATTTTGAGAAACAATTCAACACTGGTATGAGTCTGACACCGACGTGCCACAGAGAACGGCCTCTGGTTATTCACTGATTAATGTAATACCCTTTCAAAACTATATATAGAGATCATAATCTAGTATGTAGGGAATAAAAATTATGTGATTATGTGGAAGAAGAAAACAAAATGCCACATGGCGATCAGTGAAACTGACTCAAAAATGGGTGGTCTTTTGAGAATGCCAGATAGCTTGTGAACCCATCTGCAGTTTAAATAAGAGTAACAACTCTGTCTTCAGCTCTTTAAAAACAACATATCATCGGTCTGAGCAAATGAAAGCATGAAATACTGTCTATAGAAATGGGCATCTGCAGCAGTATCAACATGGCGTACGTACTTTTAATAATACAAGAAAGAGGCTAAATGCTTTTCATTTGTTAAATATCACGTCACATCTCTTTTGTAATCGTCATTCAAACAGTTTTGTGAGCTGAGTTGTAGTTAAGAAACGTGTGGGCTCCCGAAGCGTGCCATGGAATGTATGCATCAGACCTGCTCGATGCTAAAGTACAATCTGCAGCGCAGTGAAACCGACATGACGAATTTATAGGGTAAGCCATTGTCACGCAGTGGAAACATGTAACCCCTCCCATGCTAGATCATATGCACACGATCTTATAATAACATCAGAAAAAAACACGACAAAAATCCAAGGACATAGAATTACGTCCATTGCGGGTTTTCAGTATAATCCAAGTAAGTTATATCACAAATGACACACTATGTTTTTTTTCCTCTTTCCTTGACTAGCTTCTTTGTCAATGAGTAATTACATGCGTCTAGAAACATTGGTGGTTGATTCACAGCTGGTGACACTCGAGGCACGCATCTTGTAAAGGTGTTGATGAAAGTCATATTTTGGCCTGCTGTTGATTACCAACCCCATAACAGGAGAAGATGATTACAACTCACTGTCCCCTTGAGTGACCTAATACTGAGCTAAATGGATATGTGGATGTATCTGTTTTTAAAGGAATAGCAAAGAGACTTGTGTTTCACTGTCGTACGCTACGGGCTCACACTTTACAGTGAATTATGTGCGGTCTCGTACTTTACTGTGCCGTCAATTCTCGTTGCACGTGTATCTGTTCAATATTGATCTACTTTCTACGGCTTAAAATATCGCAAAGAATAACTTTAATTCAACACTGTCATAAGTGATTGTGAAGTAAGCATTCGACAGTCGAACTCTGAAAAACACCTCACGCTAAACAGAAGAGCTCATTACGTTCACCGCTGGGAAAAACATATTCAGTTAATTGAAGTTCACTCATAGGAGCTAGTAGAGTCACACAGATGTGATGTCAAAATCAATATACAAGACATGATTTAATATCTAAAGATTAAATTGAAAATAGTGTTTGTGCTATTAACGGCTCCTTAACAACTGGTCCCTGCTGCAAAGAGTCAAACCGAGCATTAATACACATTGCCACTAATTCCTATTTCCTCCCTTCCTCCTCTGCCTGTGCTACTCATGTGGTTATCAGGACTAATCCACAAGGGAAGTGGGTCAGTTGCATTTTCTGCCATGCTCAGAGGAAGCTGAGGTCAGTAATACTGAGTTCAGAGATGAGGTCAGCGCAGCCAGCTCATCTTAAGTCCCTCTGAAAGGTGAATGTTGGATGAGGTCGGGTATCCATGGTTAAGAGCTCATTTGTCACATTACCATGGGGCCAGTGACGTACATATAAATATGACACACTTATGAAAGCAAAAAAATAAAACAGGATTGGAGTGATTAAGAACAGGTTTTAGTGTGTATGTAGGGGTTTAATGCATTAACTTTTGTTTTTTGCCAATTGTACAGGGAGGGTACAGGTGCATGTTGAAATTTATTAAAGCAACACTGCCCCCGCTTGGTTGAAAATGGTACTTTCTCATTCACGACACACTGAGGAGCCTTACAAAATAAATAAGCTATGAAGCAGCTATCCAGCTCCTGGTTATTGATCAACTCATGAGAGTAAACTCCCAATTACAGAACAGTAGACACTGTCTTACCATGGATTCCCTGGTGGGAGAGTCAGACACGCCATTGCAACTTGGCTCCCACGTCGAAGAGCTGTACGCTCTGCTGCTGCTGCTGCTGCTGCTGAAGGCCTCCTTGGTAGTGCTCCGTGAGAGGGCCTCCTGAGTAGAGCTCCGTGACAGGCCCGAGTAGCCCTGGCGGGAGGTGGTGCTGTACGAGTCGGGCACATCGCTGTTCCGACTGCGGTAACTCCGCAGGGCACTGGAGGAAGAAGCTGGAGAGGAGGATGAGGAGGAGGCATCGCTGAGGCTTAGCGAAGCAAGGTCCCTGCTTAAGTCACTCTGGGACACAGATTTTCGTCGACTGAGCGAGATACTGGAGGCCACCGGTGAAGAGGAGAGGTAGCTGGACTGGGACGAGGAGGAGGAGTAGCTGTAGCCGGCATAGGCTGACCCTCCACTAAGCCCTGACCCCGCATAGCTCCTAACAGGGGTTCGGCTGAGGCTCTCACTGCGACGGCTAATGCTGCTTCCAAGGATGTCTGTGCGCGGGATGGTCCGGCCCCGGTCGCGTTCTGGGTCTGAGGAGGTGCTGTAGTTACGGCTGCGGGCTGCTGAGCTGTTCAGGTAGCTGGACGAGGAATATCCTGAGGAGTTGGAGGAGGATATGGGGGACTTGTAGGAGGACAGCCTGTCCCGGTCGCTGTAGGAGCTAAGGCTCGGGGTTAGAGAGGAGTTGTAGGAGCTGTAGTGGCTTGTATAGGGGCCGCCGGTGTAGCGCTTGGCGGTGGAGGAGATGTGGGACATGGTGGTGGTGGTGCCGCTGGTTTCTCAACCACAGGGAAGGAGAGCCTCTGGAAGACTGCATCGACTGCAGACACAACAGAGACACACACTTAGTATTCGTCCATCAGCTCCGATCAAATCAATACCTCCTCCACAGCATCAATGTCGGAAGCATGGATGACACATGCGTACCTTAGCTTTTATCTATCATGCAAAGGAAAAATAAGGCAAAATGTGTACAACTTCAAAATAAAAGTTCTTCCTTTCGTCAGCATAGAACTGTCAACTCTCCGTGCTTATCATATGTTCCGTACATTACATTTAGTTATTTTCGAAACATTCTCCAAATCACATTTTCAACTTATTATTTAATGTTTGGTTATTGATTAGTTTTATTCAGGGCCCCATTTCAAAGAATTGCAGAAAGTTGTACATAAAAAATATATTGCTAGACTCGATAACAAGACAATTCAGGACCGCTTGGGTTACTGATTGTTAAAATAAAGTCTCCCATATTCTCTAATTTTACACTATTAAGTTTGTTTCTTTAAGTCCATGGGTGAAAAAATCATGATATAGAAAAATCTAAAGGAAAGTTCTTAAGATAGGTTTTCAAGTTGTGCACTTTCGGGTAATTATGGTCTGACTTCTGTTTGTGTGTTTCATTCACATTATGTCTGATGGCGCTTTTGCCGATGTTTTTCAAATGACACTTCGTGTTTCCTGAAGGTCTTTGTGATCGAAAGCTCAGATAAGTAGAAGGGCACTGGGAAGAGCACGCAGTTGCCAAGGTTAATGTAATAACTGTTGCATTTCTACATGTATTCATTTTTTGACAATAAGGGAAATTCGATTTCTAAAAAAAAAAAGGTCTGAAACTGATTTATCCCAAACAGTGGCTGCCTGCAGCAGTGAGTGAATGAGACTCAGTAAACACTGATTTGTTTTAAAGGACACAGTAAAAGGTTGCAATAATTTCAAATCTCACAGCTCTTATAATATTGACGTTTCGAGATGTAATGTTAAAGATCCTCAGAATTGCTATCTGGCACTTCAAATGTCTCTAGATTTATTTTTATCTTCACACAAAACTCTTTTCAACTTGTGTTAGCAAAAAGCGGCCTTTTATATACAGCTTTAATCCGGATTCACTTGTATCATTTTTAAATATTTGGCAAAAATTCCTCAAGAGCCGCTGAAGGTTATATCATGACTCTCGACTTTTAGATATAAAAATCATAATATATTGTTAAAAAAAGTTTGATTTTGGAGTCTCTTCTCTAAATTAAACTGATACTAACGATGCAGTGATTGTATTTTTATCTAGGGCCCGAAGACAGCTACAGAAACATAAGCCCCCTTCATCCTTCTTATATATAGCTTTTATCAGACCCACTCCTGGGGTTTACTTGGCAGAGCAGGATGCAAACCCATAACACATCACAGTGAGTCCACATCATGCAACATTGAGGAGTGACACAATTTAGGGGATATCCATGGCTTCAAATTTAGCACCCCCTGGCATGCTTGATGATATTCTGTTTAGAAATGAGCTAATGCTATGGAAAGTCAGAGCATCATTAACTGATATATTGTGATCCTAAAATTAGAGCAATAAATGAACACATAAATTCCGCCCTTTTTCAATTCGCAAGTCTGCAGACTACCGTTTATCATTATTTGCATGTGTCTCCTGTGGCTATGGTGAAAGGTTGTTAGAAGTAAGGCCGGCCGTGCAGCACAGTGTGTTCCTGTGTCGGACGAGGGAGAGGGACAGGCTCTTGTTCACATGCACAGCGGCATCTGAATAAATAAACGTATCTGGTGTTGCTGATCCGTGTTGAGTTCAGTGTAGGAGGATCCTATTTCTTCAATCTGTCTTCTTGTGTCTCACTGCTCTCCCTCCTCACTCTCTGCTCTCAGGCTGCCTCCTCTCTGAATGCATCTACTTCTTACCAGAGTCATTTCCCCTCCTTCTGGGTCTTTATCGCTTTCTCCTTCTGCCTCTCTCTCTCTCCCTCCCCGACCACATGTTTATCAATAATTCAATATATGGATCTGGAGTAGGCAGACAGGCAGAATGCTAGAGAAAAGCCAAAACACACAGAGGCAGGCCAGGCAGTGCTGGCCATGGAGCTAAATACTGCTTGCCTAACAAAGTTTACCAACACCCAGGACAAATATAGAGACAATGGCAAAATGTGAGAGTTAAATCTGAGAGTCATGTGTGAATCTGGAATAATAGATGAAAATGTCACAGATTATTCAGACCGATAGGTAACATCTACAACGAGCAGCATGCGCCATGCCTTTGCGCTGAGCACTGCATTCAGTGCGGGCGTCTATCTCTCAACAGATATGGAGGCGATAACTGAGTCTTAAACTATTTAGTCAGCATCACCAAGGAAACCTCTGCGGCATTTGAACTCTTCCAGCCGATTTAGATCATATCCAGTGATGTCGATAGTGTTTGCCAAGCCCTTTACTGAAAGCTCTTTCAATTTAACAGTTTGTTGTTTCTGTGTACTGTTTAAACATGTATGACTTTGAGTACTACAGTCCCATAGCTCTATAAACCTTTGTATAGGGTATGCTAAAAACTTGAAAATTCTACATGTATATAAGTGTACATGCGAGTGTGTGTTTGTCCATCACGGTTGTGAAGTGGGGTGTATTGTGATAAGAAATCAGCTTTTTTTAAGGACAACAGGTGGACCAGAAGAGTAAAAGTTCAAGGTAGCAGGAATAATGTGAGAGGTTTGACGCCAAGTTATGACTGTTTTATCTTCTACCTACTTGTGATGACAATGTCTGGTGAGTGCAGTTTGCTGTTAATAAAAGTTACTATGGGAATTGTCCTGGATATGAGGGTAAATATTATTACGCTTCTAAAGAGACAAGACGCAGGCCTGGTCTCGACATCAGAGAACGCAATCATAATTCTCCATCCCTGCCTCTGTCACTTATCAGCAATTACCACATTTGAGCTGTAAAACTGAGAAAAAATACATTGTGACACAAAAAGAAATGGTGTCAAACCCCTTAATAACACAACCACAATTCAAAACATATGAAACCCAATCTGTTATTTATTTATAGCAGCTTATTTTTTCTGCAGTGGGTTTTCAAGCTGTGTTCGTATGGCTAAATAAGCTCTAGTGAATTACAATGATGCGCGAGCTGCTTGTAATAGATAATTGCCGGCGTGTAGCTTCTTGAAAACATGGTGGGATACTAGGATGGAAAGGTGAATACATCCTCATTTGGTTGAAGCGAGTTCAAGTGATCAACAATTCTGAGAATGCTGCCGTTGTGTCACAGTTCTGAGGCCGGGAACACAAATACGGACAATTTCAAAGAGACTAGGCTACAGATAACGCATCCGTCTAAATACTTCAACGAACCTCTTCTTTCGTCACTGAATTTCATTTTCTGGGAAATAGCAATCACTTTTGAATTAAGAGTAATAGGACATTCAATTTATCAGAGAATGATTGCAATGATAGTCTTCACTGAGATTATTCAGTCACAATGTGACCTGATATCACCATTTTTGAAACCCGATGATCACTTTAAGTGTCATTGAAATTTTGTGTTGAAATGAACGGCTCATTTTTATATCATGAAATAATGAATGACCCTCTTTTGTCTGTGCTGCATTGCAGAGCCAGAGACTTGCCGGGTGGTAATGAGGTGCAATAAATGACTTGAGTGGATTCTACACCACCTTCATCAACATACAGTACATCGTATCCTCATTCCAACAGTTTGAAAATACTCTGATGAAGACATTGTGTACATTTATCACCCTGTGTAATCACAACCTGAATTTGCTGTGACATTGTGATTTCCAAAGCTAAACAAGCCAGAACCATTGTCTTTTCAAAACTGCTGGAGGCAGGGACTACAAACACAGCCTCTGTCAGGCCACAAAAGCATCAACTGATTAGTGTTCTTACTTAGGTTTGTGAGATCGAAATAACATTAAAATAATGTTTTTATGGTAAACGATGAATAGTGGCCTTGTGGCATCTGCTAGATGATAAGAACACATGTCTTTTAAAACTTTGCGCCCCACACAAGTGTGGAGTTTGTTGAGGTTTTCTAAGAAACAAAAAAGGAAAAGGCTGGTTGCAGTATGTTACACAAGACCCAGTGAAACCTATTGTAATACAGATAAATTTCCAGGCCAAATACCTGGAACGTCAGAGTCCCCGTAAGAAACACCTGCAACCTCAAGCGTCAAAGGCAGGGTCACATGTTGTTCTCACATCACTTCCTCTGACTGTCAAATCCTATCACAACAACCACAGGCCCCTCATATGAAACTGAGTATCGTATCATTTTACTGACAGTACGTGCAGTTTCTCATGTGGAGCTATCTATGAGTCAAACACAAGTTTCCATTTCCCTGCGTCAGGTTGACCAACTCTCAGTTATATTACATGTGAACGCTTGAAGCTGTATTGATGCTCTATTGCTATAAAGCTAACTTCGTGACTAAATTGATTCAGACTGTTTTGTTCCATTGTATTGTTTCATGCTGAACTGTTGGCAATATATTCATTTTATCTTCCTTGAGATGCACACCTGTGATTTTACACAACCTAAATTCGAACTCTAGCGACAATAAATACCAAAGCCGTCACATAGTGATCAGGATTGTGTGACAAAATCAAATAGCTGCACGGAATAACTAATGGACCTGGCATCAATAGACCCTTATCTAATTCTATTCATGTCTGGATGTGGGCAAGTGCTGTTTTTTTTCTTTTAAAGATGCACTTTCGCCACACTTCTATTACTAATGTTCGTCTAGTTTGTGCTCCATTCATTTTTTTTTAACAAGAGTCTGGCAAGCAAAGTAGGGGCTGACGTTATTGACCTGAAGCTTAATCCAAAGGAGGCTGTGTGGATCTGGCCCAGGCAGACCGGGTGGGCGAGCTTCTGGGAGCTAAGTACACATTCACACCCATGGGAGCAACGCTCTACTGCAGAGACGTGCAGAATTATTAAAATGATGGCAAACTATGGATTTTACTTCCAAGAGGATATATCTCTACGGAAACAACAACAACACACTCTCTGAGGCATGTGTCTTATTCACAACAGCACACACACACACACACACACACACACACACACACACACACACACACACACACACACACACACACATACACACACACACACGCACAACTTAAGTGTGTTTGCCGCACAGGATGTCAGCCGCCGAGCGAGGCGCGGAGAATCCTGCTAAAAGTGGGTCAGCCGAATGGAGGGCGCCGCCGATTTCACGGACGCCATTTTGGGGGGCGAGGAAGGGGGGGGCAATCGGCAGGCGGCCTCGCCCGATTGGACAACGTGGTGAATCCATCCAGAACCAAGAAAGGGCGGCCAACTGAAGGGTCGCCGTGGCGACCAGATTCTAGCGACAGTGGCTCTGTAGCATTAGCGGGGAAGCTGACGAGATTCCCGGGAAACGCACGTTACCATGGTTACCGTCCCGTTCCATTCATCAACAAGAGACCTGCAGCCGCACTGTTCCATCTGAGATGAACAGTCACAGAAAAATTGGCTTCAAATTCGCAAAAAAATTACAAAAACCACTTGCAAAAAATTTGCAAAAATTTTGCAAAAATTCGCAAAAATAAGAAAAATAATCTCAAAATCTCAGGCTGAAAATTCGGGTGAGGAAATATCGTGAAAATCTGTGGGACTCCATGGAGACCGGGGAGCCGAAACACAACACTTTTTGAGATTCCTGAAAAAAATTTGCTAAAAATTGGAAAAACAATTCACAAAACATTCGCAAAAAAATTCAGAAAGAATTGGAAAAAATATTGCAAAAACTAGCAAATAAAAAGAAAACTGATCCCGAAAAATGTACCTGAAAAATTGGATGTGGAAATGTCTTGCAAAGCCTATGAGACTCCCTGGAGCAAAAACACAACACTTTTTGAAATTCTTGCAAAAAAAAAAGCAACAAAAAAAAAAAATCGCAACAATTTGCCCCAAATTTGCCCAAAATTTGCCCAAAATTTGTACAAAATTTGCAAAAAATTTGCAAAAATAAGAACAATAATCCCCCCCCAAATCAGCCTGAATAATGGGATGACACAACCCTGTGTGTGTGCGTGCGTCTCCGTGGAGACCGGGGGTTCAAAACACAACAGTCTTCGGGATACTCGGCGCGCCGAGGCCGCAACCTCTGAGGCCGCAACAACGCCTGGGGACACTCCAGGGTCGCCATGGAAACGGGACCCGAGCGAGGTGTTCGCTTCGGCCCCCAATGAGCGCCGGATGAGCTATAATAATAATAGATAATAATGATATGATATAATGCATTAATGAACTGATAATTAATACTTAATAACTAAATATATAAATGAATAAAAAAATAAGCAGGATAAGGAATAATAATTTTAAATAATAATAATGATAATAATAATGATAATAATAATAATAATAATAATAATAATAATAATAATAATAATAATAATAATAATAATAATAATAATAAAATAAAATACGGTAAAAATGGATGACCTCGTGCGCGGTCACCCATGCTCGTGCACGCTCCTGCGGGGCAACAGCGTAACCTTGCTCGGTGTTTTTTTTTTTTTTTGGATCCTCTCCTTCTTCTCCTGCTTGTTCTTCTCAGCCCGGCAGATATTGATGAA
Organism: Fistularia tabacaria; assembly: GCA_901007705.1. Lineage (NCBI taxonomy): Eukaryota > Metazoa > Chordata > Actinopteri > Syngnathiformes > Fistulariidae > Fistularia > Fistularia tabacaria. The sequence continues at coordinate 287,826 of CAAKHD010000438.1, forward strand.
GGTGCGGGGAAAAAAGCCGGACGGCGCTCCATCACGCTGACAAGCGCCGAGCAGCCCCATCGGTCCGGCCGTCGCTCTCAGCCGGAGGAGGAGGAAGGTGAGAAATACATGTGGAAAAAAAAAAAACCCTCGCCTCGGGACTACTTCCCCGTCGGGGGACGTCCGTTCGCGGCGGCGGAGGAGGATTTCCGGTTTCACGGCCTCTCCACAGCCCGCGGGCAATTTTCCGCTCCGTAAACACTTCCTGTTTCTTTTTTTCCAGATAGCCTGGGAGCTCATCCTTGGGCGGTCCGTCGCCGCCTTCAGAAAAACAACAATTTCCACTTCCGTCTCGGTGGTGGTTACCGCGGCGACGCAGGGGATCCCACCCGGTTGGATGATTGTCAAGACAGCAGCGTCCATGGATATTGACGGAAAATATGAAGAGCAGAGATGGTTTAAAGGACGAAGACAAAAGCAAGGATGGGAAGAGATAACAGAGAGACGACGAGGAGGATAAATAAAGATGACAGAAAGACAGCGACAAGGACAGAAAATAAATCCATCAAGAAATAAATACTCATCAAAAATAATGGAAAGAGAATAAAATAGATAAATGAGCAGGATGAGGATGGAATGACAACAAGGCGAAGAATTATAACAATAATAATGATAATAATAATAATAATAATAATAATAATAACAATAATAATGATAATCATAATAATAACAATAATAATAATTTCAATCATCATAATAATAATAATAATAACAACAATAATAATAATTATAATCATTATAATAATAATAACAACGATAATAATGATAATAATAATAATAACAATAATAATAATGATAATCATTATAATAATAATAACAACGATAATAATGATAATAATGATAATAATAACAATAATGATAATGATGATGATGATGATAATAATAATAATAATAATAATAATAATAATAATGATGATGATAATAATAATAATAATAATAATAATAATAATAATAATAATAATAAAAAGTAAAAAGTAAAAAGTAAAAGTAAAATTTAATCAAATTAAAAAATCAGGAGGATGAGGATGGAACGACAACAAGGATAGAAATGATAAAAACAATAATGATTGAATAATAATTGATCAAGTCATTCATCAATTCATAAGAAGTAAATTGATAAATAAAATAGAATAAAATAATTACATCAGAAGGATGAGGACAATAAGGATAAAAATAATAATAATTATAAATAATAATAATATAGTTAATGAATTAAGAGTAAATATATAATTATAATAAATAAGCAGGATGAGGAATCATAATAATAAAATAAATAAAACAAAATAACATAAAAATAAAATAAATCAGCAGGATGAGGACGGAGTGGAGGACAAAAGGAAGTGACAGCTCGACAACAACGGGGATAAAAGTGGACGACGATCCTCCGGTAATCCACTGGATTACAGGTGAATCCAAGTGTGGTGCATGTGAACCTTATTCTGATAAACCTGGATTATATGGCAGTAATCCAGTAATCCAGTAATCCAGGGGATTACAGGTCATACCTGGTGTCACAGACGGGAGGCCGAGTCTACGACTTGTAGATCATGTGGTAAGGTTTCATATCTGCTGGATTACGGGTCAAATTCCAGATGCCTTCACATGAGACACCGGCGGCCATTGATGTCAAACAAGCGGACATACGTGTCAAGCCTATGTGAAACCATGGCAACGCATGAGAAACCCGCCGAAGATCACGCGAAACGAACGCGCCCCACGCGAGCTCACCGGCCATCCACGAGAAGCATACAAGTCTTGTGAAAACCAGAAGACAGGAAGTGACACGGGTCATGCAAGGAAGTCACAACAGAGCAAAAGTGGGACATGAGCAAGGAATGAAGGGATTTCTTTTTTTTTGGGGGGGGGGGCTCCCCCTTTTCCATTGCGTCCAAACCATAGTGGAAGGAGGAAGTAAAGAGGCAGGACTGTCTCTTCCGGGCAACTCCTCAGGGGAACGGACAACACGGTGGTTAGAGCGTACTGGACTCTGGAAGCTAGTACTCAAATCACTCGTCCGAGTACTTCGATATTTATAACCCGAGGCAAAGCACTCCCGTCATCTCCTCCATCTGCTCGGCAGAAGGTCCCGTCCCGTCCGTTCCCACGGTGCTGCATATGGAAAATGAATAAATTCATGCGTCCTCCGAGGCTTCGGCTCAGGAACAAGAGGCGGTGGTGTGCGAAAGAACGGCGCAAGAACGCGGAACGGGGCCTTAATGAGCCCTGGAGAACCTCCAGGGTGACCTGACCCGTGAACAGAAGAATGCCAATCTGTTCCCGCCCGCCGGCGGCGAGGAATGTTTGGCGCCACCGCCACCGCCCTCGTTAGCAGACGTTAGCATCCAGAGATGATTGACCGGATTCAGCGAGGACGGGTAATCCGGAGGTCGGAAGGGGATCTCCAGCAAGAGCAGCTGCGGTGAAAATCAGCGCCTGCAGACCCGAGGCCGTGGTCCGCTACGGGCAGTGGAGAAGATGCTGCCCCAGGTAGAGGAGATCAAGTAGCTCGAGGTCTTCATTCAGGAGCTTCAGGAGTGATGAGGACTCTGCATTGGTCCATCCAGAGAAGAAGGATCTCACACCTTCACCCCTGGTCACCAACTGAACCAGCTCAAGCATCCGAGGCAACGATGTGTCCGGGATCTGTGGTGGTCCAGGAGGAGGTCATAGTACATCTGATCCTCGCAGGGTTCAGGTGGGTCCAACCAGGAGGAGGAGGAGACCCAAGACATACCAGAGGGATCACTTGGTCCCAGCTGGCCCCAGGAAGAGGCGGACCAAGTGGAGAAGGTAGCCTAGCGAGGCCCCACGCCGGTGAAGCAGCAGGAGACAGATGGACAGAAGTTGGGGGTTGCCCTTGGACATGAAATCATGGGTTTACTTGCATTTCCTAGGTTCTCCCCCAACCTTCTTCATCTCCTTCGGGCCAAGGTCACATCGGTAGGACCTTCCCAACCCCGGACTGTACCACCCCCACCGGCGGGTTCGAGTTCCTCTCAAGGCTTCCGATGAAGATGCTACAATCGGCAGCGTTTCATCCATCCAGAACCAGAAGATGCAGAACGGTAAATATTTCAGCAGGAGTTTATTTTTGACGACGTCCAGAAACAAATGGAGTTATTCTTAACTGGCGGAAAACTCAGAGTCTTCATGAACCCGCTGACTGCCTCTGGACTGCAGGAGGAACCTGGAGAACCTGGACAGAACCTGGGTAGATGGAGAACCTGTGAAGAAGTCACAACCAAGGAGAACCCAAGCAGGAGCACAGCGACAGAACATGGAGAGAACCCAGGGAGGAGGACCTTCACGGGGAGAAACGAGGCAGACCTGGAGAGATCCTGGGGAGTCGGAGAACATGTTGGAGGACCAAGATAGGAGCTGGGGAGTAGAATACAGAGGGAACCCAGGGAGGAGAACGTGGAGAACAAGTGGAGAACCCAGGGACATGATTGGGCGGAGCGACTGTCCACATGCTCGGAGCTCCTTCGCTATTGCCGGCACAGGGGATTACGGATTTAAAACAAAATGGCCGACATCGCTTTGAGAAAACCACAGTTCACCATTTTGTCCCCGCTGTCCCGCGCTCTGATCGGTTGACGGCTAAAAACGCAGCGCCGCTCTGATTGGCCAGCACAATGGTTTTTGGCTAGTGGCTCAATAAAAAATAAACCCAGTGAGCAGCATTTAGCTTCCCGTCACACTCACTGGGTCAACCTCACTTTTGCTTTGACCGCTAACTAGCGTTAGCCGCTGTGGCTCGTGCTTAGCTCTGGGTGATGTCTTCAAAAACAACACAAACCCAAATATAGGCATGTTTCCAGGGCTACCCAGCCAGCAAGCGGCACCGTTGTTGTTGGAAGGCAAAACTTGGAAGGCTAATTCATTCGCTATCTATACCACTCTTCCTGCTATAGGATGAAGGGGGGGTGGGGGGTTGGAGCCTATCCCAGCTGTCATTGGTCGAGAGGCGGGGCTCCCCCTGGACCAATCGCAAGGCCACATATAGAGACATACAGCCATCTGTCCCTTCATTCACACGAAGCATACAAGTCTTGACCCCCTCAAAAGCCCAGAGAGCGTAAGGGGCCGGAGGGGTGCACAAAGCAGAGCTCACGAAGCTCAGGAAGCTGATTTCAAACCTCTGAGCTCCGCAATTGGACGGTTTCTCGACCTCGGCGTCCTTTGGACCACCCCCGCTAATTGGTTTGGTCCGGTGTGGTGGAATGTGATTATTGATGAGGTGATGGATCGGGCCATCTGGCGTCTCATTGAGCGCAGTGGTTAGCGGCTAACGGTCTCGCCGCCATCTGCCGGCTCTTCATCACGGCCCACAGGCTAACATAAATTCTTCTTTCAAAGGTTCTTTCAAAGTTTCTTCTTCCTGAAGACCCCAAAAACTAGTGCTAGAACCCTCACCTTAGACTAAGTGTAAGCTCTGATCCAGAGGTCTCCTGGGTTCTCTTCATGTTCTCCACCATCCAAAATATCCAAAAACAGGGGTTAGAACTTCCACCTGTTTTCTGGTTGGGTTCTCCAAGTTCTCCAGGTTCTCCAGGTTCTCCAGGTTCCTCTTCCAGTCCAAAAGCAGTCAGAGGAGAAGATGAGGGGGCGTTGAGGAAGTTCTCCACTACTAGCTTGAAGGCTGATGACACTGGCAGGTTGGTGAAAAGGAGGCCGGCAAGCTGATTGGTTGGGAGACGAAAAGGGGCGGGTCCATACCCTTGACGGACAGGTGAAGGTGGTCGCGCTCGTCAGAAGATGATCCGACAAAGTGGGAGGTGGAGCTCACCAGACCTGAGGGACGGTGGAAAAAAATTCATGTTAAATTCCAAATTCAGGTAGTCCAGATAAAAAAAATCCATGTTCAAATAATCTAGATTTGAATCTGGATTAAAATGCATCTTAAAATCCAAATTGAAATCTAGATAAACGTCCAAATTCATGTACACCAGATTAAGATCAATCTCAAAATAGTCTAGATTACAGTCTGGATTAAAGTCATGTAAAAATCCAAATTAAAATCCAGGTCAAAGTCTGAATTCAGACAGCCCAGATTAAAATCTGGATTAAAAACAATTTTTCACAAATCCAAGTTGATTAACATCCAAATTCAGGTAGTCCAGATTAAAATTTATATCAAAATTATCCAGAGTGAAATCTGGATGAAAGTCCATTTTAAAATCCAAATTGAAATCCAGATTGACGTCCAAATTCAGGTACAAAACATTAAGATTTTTTTTTCAAATTATCTGGATTCAAATCTGGAATAAAACCTATAAAGAAATCCCCCAAAATGCAGTATTAAAGTCCAAATTCAGATTGTCCAGATAAAAAAGATCCCAATAAAGTAATCAAGATTGAAATCTGGATTAAATTCAATGCGTAAATCCAAATTGAAAACCAGATTGACGTCCAAATCCAGGTTGTCCAGATTAAAATCCAGATGATTTAAAATCCAGAATAAAGTCGAAATTAAAATCCAGATATGAATTCCATCTTTGAATCCAAATTAAAATCCAGACGGCAGTCCAGATTTAGGTCATCTAGATTATGATCTGGACTGAAATTCAGATTCCAGTCCAAGCTGATATAGCCCAGATTAGAATCCACAACCAATCTGAGCGAGGGGCGGGGTTTAACCTTGACGCACCACCTGTCAATCACAGGCGTCACCTGTCAATCACAGAGTCACTTGTCAATCACAGAGTCACTTGTGAATCACAGGCGTCACCTGTCAATCACAGGGGTCACATGTCAATCACAGAGTCACTTGTCAATCACAGGCGTCACCTGTCAATCACAGAGTCACCTGTCAATCACAGGGGTCACCTGTCAATCACAGGGCTACATATAGTATTTTTAGATATTTTTACTTGAATTTTCAAGCTGGTTTTAGTACTTCCTGTGGTACATCTTCCCCTGTAGTACTTCTGAGCGTACCCTCCAGGTTCTGACCCAGCGTGGAACCCGGCGTGGAACCCGGCGTGGAACCCGGAGCGCCACTCGCCGCAGAACCCTTAAGAACCCGAAGAAGAGATAATCCGGCGTGGGAGTTTTTTTTTTCCCAAAACATAAATCCCCGGATCCGTGGCCGCGACCCGACACCCGCGGGCCAATCAGCCGCCGCCGCCGCGTCTCATCACCTGAGCACGACAGGGAGCGACAGGAGCTTCAAATATCCCACGGGGGCGAGGGAACATCAAACGCGACACAGATGTCATTTTTTTTTTTTTTTTTCAATACGGAGTCGACATAAGAGCTAAATCCTTCGCTGGCGGCGGCGGCGGGGGCGGGGGCGGGGCTACCGACGGGAGGTGACGACTGCCAATCAAACGTTAATCACCTCTGCGGTAACCTCAGAGAGACGATCGCGTGATCCCTCACTTCCGAAATTAGCATTTTGGGCGTTTCCGCGGCGCGGATGCAGCTGCTGGGCCCGGAAAAAAAAAAAAAAAGACGATATTAATGCAACTTTTATTTTCGTGAGTTCATCACAACATCGCCGTAAAGTCCCGAGTGATGGAGTTACTTCCCGCTTCAGGCTGATTTTCTGATTTTTTTTATGCATGTGTGTTCATTTGTTCATTCCGGACGTTATTTTCCCGCGTCGGAGTAAAAAAACAAACGGGAAAATCGAACGAAAAAGTGTCGGAAATCGTCCGACGCTCCCCGGTTTCACCGCTTTCTCCTTCCTTTCTGCTCCCTGGTGATTTCCAGGGAGTCGCTCCTCCTTCGGAACCCGAGATGTTTCCCTCGTGATGCCTTCGCTGACCTTCAGACCACAGGGGGACAAAACAAAACAAAAACAAAACGCCGGAACCTGGAAACGATCACAGCCTTCAACCGCCGGGCGTAAAGTCCGTATGATGGCTAACCAGCTTCAGAGCAAGTGTGTGTGTGTGTGTGTGCGTGTGTGTGTGTCTGTGTTAATGTTTGACGTGCGGCTAATGCTAAAAAAACAACAACACAATGGAAAACGGCGATGCCGAGCGCAGAAGGCGGAAAGCGGCCTGACCGGTCTAGCGGCGAGGTTCGAGCGCACACACACACACACACACACACACACACACACACACACACACACACACCGGTAACATGGCGGCTGGGCCGAAGGGGGGGCGGAGCCAGAGTTGACCGGTTCCCTGTTCCTCGTCTCTCCAGGGTTTGTTTTGTTTGCTTCCCATCGAAATGAATGGAGTTTTTTGACAATAGCACTTTAAATGATGGTTTCCGTGACAACGATGAGTCCCCCCCCGACCCCACCCCCACCCCTCGCCCGTTCTGAAGGGGTGACCCCGCCGCCGCCGCCGCTCAGCTCCTGTAATCAAATCAGGCGGCGGAATATGCATCCGGCCTCCCCGGCCCACGTCTCGGCTGAGCCGACTCCGATGGGACCCGTTAGACATGCTAACGGCTCCGCTCTGCTCATTAGCAAGGATTAGCAACCGCGGCGGAAGCTCGAAAAATCGGGGAAGGAGTGTGGGGGGGGGCGGGCGTGGGTTGGGCGGACGCCGTGACCCCGCTTTTTTCTAGAACGTTCTCACCCCCCTAAAAAATACATCAGCCGCGGATTACGGTATGCTAATATTAGCACATTAGCATGTCACACTTTGCAGTAAGACCGAAGATTTATTTAGTTATTTTTTTCCCCCCCGGTTAGCGAGACGCTGCTTAGCTCAGAGGAACAACCATAAAATAAAACAAAATAAGAAAAAAAAAATAGATATATCTATATTTATATATATAAAACAAGAGGACCATAACTTGGGACAGCAGTTTTCAGAAGGAGCCCAGAGCCGAGGAATAAAAATATATTTTATGGTGACATTTAACCGGCTGTGTGTGTGTGAGTGTGTGTGTGTGTGTGTGTGAGTGTGTGTGTGTGTGTGAGAGGTCGTCCAGGTCGGTGGGAGGAGGTTTAGTCCGTTTATTGATCGTAAACAATAACTCGGGGGGTGGAAGGGGGCAGCTTCGCGCTCACCCTTCCATAATAGCGGTTAATAAGTCGTTCACAGACGTGAGCGGCTGCCGGTTTTATTTATTTTGCTAAACGGCGACCTGGGAAGTCATCGGATCAATCGTAGCGCGTGATTGGCCGCGCGTGCGCCGGAGGTTCGATAATCAATAGAACCGACAGGAACTTCAACGAAACTTTGAACAGCTGATCGGTCTGAAGATCGATAATCGATAATCCCGCTGTTTCCAAACAGATCGGATAATCAGGGTAATCGATGCGGCCATTTCGGGATTGCTTGCTAATGCTAATGTGCTACCTCTGGTAGCGCTCGGAGAAGGCCTTCGTTGAATCGACTTAGCTTAGGGATTGAAAAGACTTAGCTGCTAAAGCTACAGTCGTTAGCAAACAGAGAACGTCAACGTGTGGATAAACCCTTTGTTAAAATCCGACATCATAGCCGTGGCTAATGGCTAACATAAAGTTAGCTGGGTTTTTACGGCTAACTAGGCTAATACTGTAGGACAAACCCAGAACAACCTCTGTGATCGCTCGCATTAGCAAGGAGACGAGCTGTTGAACGATAGCGGACGCCGAGCTAGCGCTTGTGGACCGGAACTATCTGCTAATGTTAGCTTTCCACATTTTCCTTTTCTTTGCCCGATCAAATTTCAATTATTTTTTTTCATCCTTCCACAGGATGTAACATTACATCGGTACATAATTTAGCTAGCGTAGCATCAACACAGAACATCTGGGGCTCCAACATGGACGCCACACGGACGGAGCAGTCCTCGCTAGCTGCGTTTTTAATTTTTTATTTTTTAGCTGTGTTTCCTCCACATTTCAAAGAGTAAACACTTTGGGGAATGTAGTTAGCGTTGCCAGGCAACAGATTCGGGGGGTTTATCACCGGCGTCGGACCGGGGTCTTAAGAGATCTACGCTGGGATGACGGGAGAAAGACGGGGGGCTCGGCCTCGGCGGGAGGGGGATTTGGACGCCGCGGCGAAGTTCTGCGCGGACCTTCGGCCGCCTGATGATCCGGGAATGTCAACACGTCACCTTGACGAGAAGCAACAACTTCACTCGAAGGCTTTGTCGTTGTTTTTCGGCAGAGCGTCCGCGGAACGCTGCTAGCGAACCGAGCGTCAGCCTTGTGATTTTTCCGCGGTAAGCGAAGAGCGAAGTGCGGTGTAGTTTGTACTCCAGGCCTGCGGGTGGCGCTGTGACGCTGCAGCGAAAAACACCCACGAGCCAAAGCGGAAGGCTTGGAGCGTTAGCATCAAACCCGCGCAGTGAAAACAAACACAATCCGCCATTGTTGCTGTTGTGGGCTATCCCCAGGCTATCCCCAGGCTATCCCCAGGCTATCCCCAGGCTATGCTTCGTTTATCCCTTGGCTATCCCCAAGCTATTGCTCGGCTTTCACAGGGCTATCGCCAGGCAATCCTTGGGCTATCCCTTGGCTATCACTGGGCTATCCCTAGGCTATTCTTAGTCTACCGCTAGGCTTTCACCAGGCTGTCCCTTGTTTATCCCCTGGCTATCCCCAGGCAATCCTTGGGCCATCCCGAGGCTATCGCTGGGCTATCCCTAGGCTATCCCCAAGCTATCCCTTGGCTAACACATAGCTATCCCTGAGCTATTGCTTGGCTATCCCCAGGCTATCCCTAGTTTCTCCCTTGGCTATTTCCAGGCTATCCTTGGGCTATCGTAGGCTTTCACTGGGCTATGCCCAGGCTATCCCCAAGCTATCCCTTGGCTAACACAAAGCTGTCCCTGAGCTATTACTTGGCTATCCCCAGGCTCTGTTTTCTGCAGAGGCCTCCGTCGACTTGGAGCGTTAGCAGTGAAAACAAGCAACGCAATCCGCCATGAGCTGCTGTTGCAGGCCGGTTTAGCGCACAGGCGCTAATGGAGTAAATAGTGTTTTTTGAGGTCCACCCCAGAAAACCGGGGTTTCCATGGAGACGGGTGCTGGGGGGTGGAGGATGGAGGTTAAGAAACTATTTAAAGAAGCAATTTCCCAGGAGCCGCCGCGCCGTTCATGAGCGTAAACACATTGCTTCCGCGCTACTTAGCGGCGCCGGGCGCGCTGGAGGGGAACGGCGCCGGATCCCGACTGAAATTGATTCTCCAGGATCAGAGACGGCGGCCGACCCGTTTCTAATTGAGGGGCGACGCAAACGAACCCGAGGCTCCAAGATGGCCGACAGCGCGGGAGGACCTACGAAGAGAAAACGTGGAGGGTTTGGCCGATGGTTTCGTGAATTTTCGTGAGTTCCAAGTGGACGTTGTTGTGACGAGCCGTGGCTAACAGTGAGCGAGGATGACTCCGCTCAAGCCATTGCTAAGCTGTCCCTAGGCTATTGCTAAGATTTCACGAGGCTATCCCGAGGCCATCACTTGGCTATCCAAGGCTATTCATAGGCTATCCCTGGGCTATCCCTAAGCTATCCCTCTACTATTGCTCAGCTATCCCTAGGCTATCACTAAGCTATCCCAAGGCATTTGCTTGGCTATCCTCAGGCTATCCTTCGCTAGGCGTTTGTCAGACTATGCCTTGGCTAACACGAAGATATCCCTCGGCTATTGCTTGGCTATCCCCAGGCTATCCTTAGGCTATCCTTGGGCTATCGCTAAGCTTAGTTTTTCCCTCAGCTATCCCTTGGCTAGGTCCCTCGGTTGTCTCTACATCATTTCTTGGCTATCCCCAGGCTATCGCTAGGCTTTCACCAAGCTATCCCAAGGCTATTTCGTAGCTATCCCCAGGCTATCCCCGGGCTATCGCTAGGCTTTTCACCAGGCTACACCTAGTTTATCCCCTAAGCCGTCCGTCGTCTGTCGTTAGCGCCAACCCGGGCGGGGGGGGCCGGAGAGGGGGTCCCTTTTCCAATCCTGCGCTCCCCCTTTTTGAAAAACCTTCCCATGCATGTTCCTCCCTTCCAGAACATTCCTGTGAGATCTCCACCTCCTCCAAGTGGAATTTATCATCACGCCATTCCCTGAATATGAATGAGTGTTTGAGTGAAAGTCCCCCCCCCCCCCCTTTTACGCCCCCCCGCCCCAAAACCTGGCATGAGTCTGGTTCTGTTATGCTAGCCTGACCAGAGGGGGGGGGGCGAGGGTTAATCCCCCCCTCCCCTCAACATCACCCCCCCCCAGGCAAGAAAGAAGAAGGAAAAAGAAACAGGAAAGCGGCTAAAGGG
>CAAKHD010000442.1:9537-31506 GCA_901007705.1 Fistularia tabacaria
GTTGCGCACACAGGCGGGCGCGGACGCGACGAGCCGTTTCCGCCACGTCCCACCTGCTCCGCGCGGCAGGAGGAGCGGGGACCGGGGATAGCTCCACACACACACACACACACACACGCACGCGCACATACACACACACACACACACACACACACACACACACACACACACACACACACACACACACACACACACTGCTTCCACGTCCATCCAACCTTTGAGGATGTCCAGGTCGTATGACTCGGCAGCGTAGCGGGTGGAGCGGTGCGAGCCGGCCGGCGGCGTCGGGGACGGGGTCTTGGGCCGCGACGGCCTCAGACGGCACCTCCACAGCTTCCAGTTGGGGAATCCGGCGAGGCCGAGCAGCTCATCAAGGCTGGAGGCCGAACGCACCTTCCCCTCCCACTGCTTCATCACCTTGAAGCATGACGGGGCGTAAGTTAGTGTTGTTGCGTCCTGTTTTAGGTTTTATTGGTTTCGTTTCATTTCGTTTGTCTGCTGCTTCTTCGGCAGAATCTCGCCGAAGGGGAGTGAAGGAAGAGTTTGAATTCAGATTGAAAATCACATATATTAACTATTTTTTAATAATTAATAAATATTAATAAATAATTTACCTTAAAGTTCGAGCATCACCTGAATGATTTAAATCTGAGAAAATATAATAAATTATATATTAAACTTTACATTTCAAAACCACATATTTGTGTTTGAAGCTCTTTAACAGGTTGGGTTCATTTTCTAAAGCAAAAACCAGCTGATAGCATACTGATAATTACTATGAAATTCCTGTGTAACACAGAGACGTGACACATAACTATGAGTGAACGCCGTGTTTGGTCAGATTTGACTTTTTCCACAGACTCGATGATGATACCCGATGATCGCAACGCTACAGATTTTGTTTAACTGACTCATTTTCTATGTTATAACAATAAAAGGCAGATTGTACGACAACCATCAATTCATGCAGGGGTTTTAATATTTTGACATTTCTGTATCTGGACCTGAGTGTCCGACGGGGTCGCACGACCCAGAGACACTCCCCCGAGCAGCCACGACAGCTGCAAGCTACCCTGTGCTAGGCTAGTAAGAGAGGAGATGTGAGCACCCAAGAGGAGAGAGGGATCGGGGGGGACGAAGAGCCATCATTCATGTGGATGGAGAACGTACAAGGGCTCACTGTGACCTTCCTGGGGTAATTGGCAGGCAGGAGGACGGACGGCGCGCGATTAATGGGATCAGAAGACGAGCGAAATCCGGGCGCCGCGCCCGCCTGCCTGGGCGGCATCAGATAAACAAACGGGTATATGAGGAAGATCCAGCACTTACCCTGCTCCCGCCCTCCCTGTGCAGGCCGGAGGCAGCGTCGAGCCAGCTCAGCTGCACCACCAGCATCACCAGGCAGGAGAGCCTGCACACAGTTTGCCTCATCCTCATCATGCCCCTCCACACACACACACACAAACACACACACACACACACACACACACACACACACACACACACACACACACACACACACACCTGACGGCCGTCCTTTGGGCAGCGGCGCTGACCCACGTTTGATCTTCTCAAAGTAAGTCCAAACACACCCTGTGTGTGTGTGTGCGTGTGTGTGTGTGTGACACTCGCCGAGTGGTTCCCCTCGCACGTTCTCCTTCAAATGTCTTCAATCCAAGCTCCCGACCCGCCTCCCTCCCCAGCTCAGCGGCGGCGATTCTTCCGGCGTCAACGCAGAGAGAACAGAAAGTCCAGAAGAGACAAGGAAAGTTTGAACATGAGAGCCCGGCGGCGAGGAAACGACAGCATCCCTACAGCTGCAGCTCCGGCCTTTTTATTTGTTTGTGTGTCCCCATCCTTCTCTGCTTCATGTTGGGCGGCCGGTCTGTCAGCCCATCCAGTCCCGCTGCCCCAACACACACACACACACGCTCGCCGTTGCCAAACCGCACACAGGCTGAGAACAGGAACATGTGTTTTTAAATGTGATCCAGACCTCTGTACCGTGTGAGGGGGAGCGGGCCGCCGCCACCGCTGGCGCCGCCCCCATCTCACCGACACCCCACCCACTCTCCCATTCGTGTGACTCGGGTTTAATCTACCAAATAGCATCAAGTGTTTGTGTGCGGATGTTTTATTTGCGTGTGTGTCTGAATCGCGCGGGTCAGTAAATCAAAACCATCCTCGTCGCGGTCGATTTTTCGGCCTCGTCTTGTCTGAGCAGGAAGTTGGAGACCAGCAGGAATTTGATGACCCCAGGCAAACCAGACCTGCTTCGAGAAAAAGCGGCAGCACACGAGGCGCTCAGATGGCGCAGGTCAAAGGTCAAGGACTCCAGGATTGACCCCGATGTTGGAGCATTTGCGGCAAAACGGACAAACAGGAAATGGTTCGTCAAACAACGAAGGCGTCGAGTCTCTTTTCGCCTGGAAGGGGGTTCCGTGCGTTGGGGCTTGGAAAGAGGAACTGGAGCGTGAGCCCTATCTGACTCTGTTTCCAGGGCGATCGGGAAAAAAGAGACCTCAGACGGCTTATGAGGGGTGACGGGTTCGTCAGGGGTTCCTAAAGATGACAAGGGAATGACAAGGCGGGCACAGATAGAACATCGGCTAGCTTTCTGTCTCACGGTTTATTATTTTCTTCAGCTTCAATTTGCAAAAAAGAAAAAAATGACACACACCTGTCCTCTCCAAATACGACAACACTGCAACAACATTATCACGACATGAAACAACACTTTACCAATACAGGATGGCCTGGGGGGGAAAAGCATCTTCGTGACTTTGTGAAATAATCAATGTACCCCGGATGAGGGGAAGAGGAGGGAGGATGAACTTGCGAAGCGGGGAGGTGAAAAGTCCGTTTCCCTTTAGCGTGAAGAGGCTGAACCGGCGGATTTCCAGCGGGATCGATCTTGAACCGAAGGTCGTACAAAGGCGAACAGTGACTCATTCTCGACATTTTGTTTTTTTCGCCCCGCCTCCTCGAAGAGCCGATGTTGCTTCCGCTTGGGTCTCACCCGGCAACCAAGTCCAGGGAAAGTCTGGTTCTCAACTGCCCTATATTTTGGTGGGGAAAGGGCAGATCTGACGAGGCTTAAAAGAGGTTAGAAGAATAAAAGTGGCGCCGGATCCGCTCCACCAGACTTATTGGGCCGGAGACTTAAGATTAAAAAAAACTTTTAAATCTTGGCAGCCGATTTTAGCCTCTTGTGTCGTTCAGCCATCTGAAGGCAATCATGGCCACCCTGAGAGCTTCTGCAGCGCAGAGGAATCGTGACCGTCTGAGAAGGTCCGATCCCATTCCACGGGAATCCCCGGATCGTGCCGTCGTGTCATGCGAGAAAAAGGAGGCTGGTACCGAAACGGCGGAGCGCGTTCGACGGCGCCGCGTTATAACATGGTAATTAACGGTGAATAAGCCGTAATTACTAAGCAATTACAATTACAAGCTCTGCGTCACCCGACCCAGTAAACACACACACAGAAAAAAAAATTCTCTGTTGCCGAGAGGTGATTCCGTCCGAAGACCCGGCAGAAACATAATAAGTCACACGGCAGTCGATGCGGTAAAGGTTGTCTCCTTGTCGACCAAATCACAAAAAATTGATTTAGACTCAGTCCTTCGGCAGAGCGGCGAGAAGGAAAGGAGAACTCGGCCAAACGGCGTTCTGCAGGGAGGGATGGAGCGCAGATTGGAAAAACAAAAAAACAAAAACAAACATAAAATGGTTGAATTTGTCCTGGAGACACAAAAGGAAAAAAAAAAATCATATTAGGGCCAAAGTTACACTTGCTTTGTTCTGGTGGGGAAATGGAAGGTAAAGTGACTACTGAAAGTGTCATCTTTCGGCGGTCAAGGAGATGAACTCGCTGTTTCCATGGAGAAGTGGCAGCGGTGGTGGTGGTGGAGCCGTTTCCAGAGAGAACGCTTTCACCTCGGTGACCTTACAGAAAACAGGGTTGACCTCCGGGGGGGGGGGGGGGGGGGGAGGGGGGGGGGGGTGGGGGGGAGGGGGAGGGGGGGGTTCTGAGGGGTGGTTGGAGGCGGGGGCTGGGGGGGGGGGGGGGGGGGGGGGGGTTCGAGCACCTGCACCTCCATGGAGATCTGTTGGGTCCGTGGAGGAGGGCGGTGCACATGAACCCACTCAAACCCTGATGCATATCCAAGCCGAGTCAGCAGCACCGACATGCGTGTGTATGTATGTGTATGTATGTGTATGTGTGTATGTGTGCGTGTGTGTGTGTGTGTGTGTGTGTGTGTGCAGGTAAAACTTGACAACATTAAAACACAGGCTCTCGTGTCTAATTAGCCTGAGTGCATGACAACGGGATGTGATGGGGCCGTCGTTCGGCCACCAGAAAGTCATTACGCAGTAATAAATAATTCAAGTTTGCCACAAAATGAGTGCAGTAATTTAATAACATGACAATGTTATAATGTCTTCTTCTTCTTCATGTCCTGTGAGCTGCTTCCTTCAGGGGTTGCCGCAGCCAATCAACCTCCTCCTCTGTATCCTCATACCATCTAACTTCATGCCTTCGTTCACTCCATCCTTGAATCTTCTCTTTGGTCTTCCTCTGGACCTCCTGCCTGGCAGCTCCAACTTCTGCAACCATCTCAGTCTGGCTTGTCTGACCTGATCTCCAAAACATTTAACATGTGCTGTCCCTCTGCTGGACTCATTCCTGATCCTATCCAGCCTCATCACTCCCGAAGAGAACCTCAACATCTTCATCTTTTCTCACCCCTGACACTTTTCTCCAGCCATTCCAACCTGCTTGAACCAGTTTCTGAACCTCATCTCCACACTCTCCGTTGTTCTGGACTGTTGACCCTTAGTGCTTAAAATCGTCCACCTTCTTTATCTCCACTGTTCCACAATGGTTCCTCTCATTCACACACATATATTCTGTCCTGCTGGAGCAAACCTTCATTCCTCCCTACTTTCCAGAGAAAATCTCACGCGCCTGAGATTTTCTTCCACTGCTCCCCGCTCGCACAGCACATCACAATGTCATCTGCAAACATCACGGTCCATGGAGATTCCTGTCTGACCCCATCTGTCAGCTTCTCCATCACTTCTGCAAACAAGGTGGGGCTCAGAGCTGCGCCCTGATGTTGTCCCACCCTCCATCTGGAACTTCTCTGTCCCTCGGACAGCACACCTCACCAGCGTCTCACAGCTGGCATACATGTCCTGCACCACTCTGACATACTTCTCTGCCACTCCAGACCTCCTCAATCAATACCATTGTTAATGTAAATAATGTAAGTTAAGTAATAATTGAGATTGTTGATGTGATTATGTAATAGTGTCATGTTAATAATATTAATAATAATTCATATAATTCAGCACTTGACACTTCAAAATTACACTTCAATTCAAGACTCCATGGTTACGGTCCCCGGAGTCATGTGGTCCCCGGGGTCAAGGATTCAAAGGGGAACATCTGGGCGCCGGATCGGAGGTTAAAGCGGGGTTTCCCGTTGCGGGCCGCCGGCGGTCCGTCCGCGCAGCTGCGTCGGGTCACGTGTCAAATGAGTGTGCGCAAACACACCTGCTGGACAGCGCGCTGGGAGCGCCGGGGGAGGGGGGCCGGGTGGGCTGATTCCGCCGGGTCAAATAGGAGCTCTGCGTGTTGTCTGGCAATCTGAGGACATGATCCAGGTGGGGCCGGCTTCTTCCTCTCCTCATTTATTTAAAAGATAGAAAAACGACAACTTGATGAATCACATTCGTGGAAAGAATGAGAGGAAATGGAAAAAAAAGAGCAGATGACGTGAAAGTCAGCATCAAACAATCATTGCAAGGCTGGACGTTTATGTCCAAGCAGGCGTGTTTCGGACTCGTCGCCTGAAAGCTACGATTACTTTGAAAAGGAGTGTTTATTACACTGTAATAGCTGCTCTATAACTCATCTAGTGACCTGAAGCCTGAAGGTTTTCAGCCCGCTGGATGTGACTTTCGGTTTCCTCACATCCCTCCTCTTCTCTCTTTTCTCTTCTCTCTCACGTGTCTGACAAAAGGGATTCCAGTCTTTTGCAATCTGGGAATTTTCCTCAGTGCCGTTCGTTTGCATCATTTCGTCTACATACTGAGTCTCCCTCGTGATGCCCCGCCGGATGACCGCCGGACTTTTGACGTCCCGCGACTTGACCTCCCACATTTGGAGGTTGTGGCCTGCGTTGCGTAACGGGCAGATACGTTGCGGTTTCAGTTTCCCCATATTTCACAACAAATCACTAAATGGGTGGGTGGAGGGGAGGTGATGATGCAATTGGGCAGTCATATTACACAAATTTATAAATAATGGTACTTTCACACACACAGAGGCAAAGGTGTGTGTCAGGAACCTCATTATCTGTCCTGCTTATCACGACACGTGACCATATATATGTGATATTGTGGCAGACACTAAAGGGTGTGGCCTCTCACTGAGGGCTTGGGGGGCGTGGTTATGGGGTGTATATATACTGGCGTTCCCAAAAGTTTGAGAGATGAATCGTTTGTTGGTGTGTCTGCGTTAAAGTTTGAACTCCTCCACAACTCCGCCGTCATTTCCTCGTCAACACACCACATCAGTGACCCCGACATGATAGCGTCGAGGAAATATCCGATTCCACCTCGGCCACGTCGCCCCATCTCAGGGTCCCTGCCCATCACGGCTGTCTGGCTGCCGGAGTTCTGGCAGAGTGACCCTGCCGCTTGGTTTCAGCACACAGAGGCAATTTGCCACCTGCAGAAAATATCGTGTCAAAAGAGACGAGGTACTTTTTGGTCGTCGCGGCACTGGACCAGCAAACCACCAGGCGGTCCATGGAGCGATTGCGCGGCCCCTCGCCGCACGCCATGTATGCCACGCTAAGGAACTTGCTGCTTCGGAGATGCAGTCTGTCCGCCACGGAGCAAGCGGACAGGCTACTTTCTCTGCCAGGTCTTGGCGACGGGTCGACCGTGGACCTTATGGAGGACATGTTGTCGCAACTGGGATCTGACGATGACGGATTCCTTTTTCAATATGTCTTCCTGCAGGAAGTACGATGGGCCATTCCGCGTACTGGAGGTTCCTCGCCATGGTCGACTCTCTTCCGGGACTCCAGCAGCAGCACCTCCACACCTCCGCAAAGCTTCCGTCATTTCCCCATCGACACACCACAATATATTAGCATACCGCTACCTGCCCTGTCATTCACACGGCCTGACAATTTCCTGGTCTCCATTCAACCCATCCACATGTGTTTGGACCGTGGAAGGAACCCGGAGATAAAAAACCCGAGCAGACACGGGACAACATGGAGACGCCACACAGAAAGGCCCTGGCTGTCAGAATCCCACCGAGGAGCTGCTGGCTGTGAGGAGGAAGCTCCCTTGTGCCCCCCACGTCCTCTAATAATAGCAATTATTTTGATTCATAAAATGATCAACTGTTCCTGAATTGCGGGAAGCTCACGCTCTCTTTCTGTAAAATGCCTCATTGTCGCCATCAAGTGGCCAAAGTAAGGACTGCAGCACCTGGGGGTCCACTTCCCCTGAAGTTGTGTTACAAACTTTGAAAGCAATGATTGGACGGACACAGCCTTCCTCCATCTGTTGGGTTGCACAATTTTATCACACTTGACATTAATTTCACAATACCACTGTACTACGAGTTCCTGCACCGGACTCTTTAACCCTTGAATTAAAACAGGTCACACGCTGTAAACACGCTCTCCAAATTTAAGATTTCTTGCTGCTGTGCTGCCGATACAAGTAAATACACTGTAGTACCTGCAGCGATGTGGGTACTTTGAATACATTCAGAGTAGAAGAACGCTGCCGCAGCTGCTGCGTCGTGCCCTTTTCCTTTCCCTCGATGGAATCATGTTCTCATCCTACATTCCCCTTTCCTCCCGGCGGGCGCTGGAATGACAACTCCGATCCGAAACGCGGCGTCGGTGGAGGCTTCTCACAGCCACAGCAGACCCTGCATCTGCCGCATATACTCCTCCGTTTTGGATTTCCCGGAGGCCTCGTTGACTGCCTCGCCGCGCAGGATGTCCCCGGCGATCCTGGCGCTGGCAGCCTGTCCGCCCGCCAGGTTGATGGCGTGGGGCCCCACCTGTCCGGGCGGGGGGGACAGGAAGGGACGATACACACGGCTGTGAGGGGGACACTCTCCGGGAAGGTCACGGTAGTATGCGGCGAAGCCATACCTGGAGGGCAGCGTACTGCCCCATCAGGTAGACGGGGCAGCCCTCCGCCCACCGCAGGCTCTCCAAGATGCATGGCCAGCCGTCAATCACCTCGGTGAGACCAATCAGAGTCGCTCATTGATTCAACTCTTCCGCAAATAGACTCGGAGGGGCGTGGCTCACCTGGACGGGGAACTCCCTCATCACCTCGGAGAGCAGCGGGTCCTGTCTGACGTCCAGTTTGCAGCCGGTGGCGAGCCAGATGGTGTCGCCGGCCCAGTGGTCGCCCGAGCTGAGGGAGAGTCTCCAGGCCTGGCTCCGGTAGCACCACCTGGCCTCCGTCACCTGGACGCGGGAAGGGTGAGACCTAGCATACAACGGCGCGGTGTGCTTCCCCTTCTCCCGCCTGGCCCCGATGTCACTTCCGATGTCTCCTGTGGAGTGCAGGTTACCTGGCAGTACGTCTTCACGTCCACTCGGCCTTTGGAAATAAAAGGCTGCAAGTGGACGTAGGCCTCCGGGGTGACGGCCCCTCCCTTCCTGGCCTGCCGAATCATGGCGAGGCGTTTGTGGAGGCTCCGCTCGCCGTAGAACTGCCTCAGGTAGGCGCGGCCGTCCATCTTGATGCCGTGCTCCACGTGGGAGTAGCGGCCAACCAGGGTCTCCACGTCGCCCACGTCGAACTGCTTCAGCTGCAGGACGGGCGAAGAGGAGTGACGTGAGGCCGAAGGTCCTCGCGGAGTTGGGGGTCGTACTGTGGAACCGCACCTGCAGGTGCTTCCTCATGACCCAGGTCACGTGACTGGCGCCGCGCTGCAGGGCGATGGCGACCACGTGGGCGCTGGTGAGACCTCCGCCCACCACCATCACTCGCTGGCCAGCAGAACACACATCTAGACACACACACACGCACACACACACACACACACACACACACACACACACACACACAGACACACAGACACACAGACATACACAAAGACACACATACACGGGGTATTTGTAAAGGAGGGTCTGTGATGAGGCGATGAGGCTTCCTGCGTTCGCGTGGCATCCACGTCCCTCAGAGGAAGTTTGCTGACCTCCGGCGGGGGAAGTCCCACCCCCCAGGTTCTCCCATCCGGGGTGCATGAGCTGCACGGTGTGCCGCAGGCGCTCCTCCGGGTAGCTCTCCACGATGTCACTCACCCACAGCGGGACGTTGGCCATCTGGGCCTGGGTCGGGCCTGTTGCCATGACAACCCGGCGGGCCTGCAGGACCGAGCCGTCGGCCAGGCGCACGTCGAAATGCTTCACCCGCCTCCCGGCGCCGGTGCCTCCACTCACGGGCTGGATGAGCGTGGCCGTGCCCTTCACCAGCAGCCCGTTCAGGCCGTGTCTCTTCACCTGGAGGATTCACGCGGTCACCTTCTCAGACCACCTTCTCCTCATCCGCTCGCTGGCACCACCTCAACCTTTACCAGCCTGAAGCTTCATGCAGGGTTTGTTTTTTTCAAACGCTCGCGCTACGCCAGCATGCCAGCACGCCAGGCGAGTTATGGCGACGTAGGAGTTAGGAATTTCAGGCGAGGTGCGGCCCTTGGACCTGATCTCTGAAGAAGTCCACGCTCAGCTGGGTTCCCGGCAGGCTGAGGGCCGGGGCCCTCTTCAGCGTGGAGGAGACGGGCAGGCGCTTCCTCTCCTTCCTGCCCAGCCGCGTGTCGCTGAAGAAGGCGTTGTCGTCCAGGATGTACGCCCGCTCCGGGAGGTCGTGGAGCTCGGCCCCGCGGCCGTGCTCCTGCACGAACTCCTGCAGAGCTCTCTGTTGAGGAGCACACACAGGAAGGCGTCTCCCGAAACCGAAAAAGCTGCGACCTCTTGGGAGGCGTGGCGTCGGTACCTTGTTCCGAGCGTCCGTGTGCACCAGCGCGTGTGAGCGCAGGTGCGGGATCTCCAGAGCCGTGAACTGGCTCTCCCACAGAGCTGCCCACTTCCCGTAAGAGTCGACCACAGCGAGGCTGAGTGGCACGGCGGAGATCGTGGACCCGATCAGTTCCTCCTCCAGCGTCCCGCCTACGTGGAACATTCTGGATTTTTGAGGGGCTGGAACAGGATCCGGATCCGAACAGGAGTCGGCGAGGACAGACCTACCGTACCCTTCGTAACCTTCCTTCTCCTCCTCCTCCTCCTCCAGACATTTTGTTGTTTGGACGACTCTGGGTCAGGAGAGTCGGGACAGGACGGCGGGAGGGGTGAGTCCCGTCCGGGGTCTGGGTCCGGGTCTGGGTCCGGGTCTGGGTCGGGGGGGGTCAGCAGGCTGGCCAGGGTCAGGGCGTGAGGCCCCGCCCCGATTATCAACACGTCCAGGATCTCCATCGGTACCTGGCCTCGGAGATCACACCCAGAAAACTTCCTACCAATCAATTACTTCAAAATAAAACCTTTATTTTACACAATTAAACAAGATATTTTCAAAGACTCTTCATAATCATATGAAAATACGTAATATCAGATTAGAGTATATGCAGAGAGGGGAGTTAATATTGTGGATAACAAGACGACTGGAAGTTTCATCAGAAAAGGTTTATGAAGAGGCCACTTTCACCAAATGTAAGAATATAAACACATTTAAAGACAATTCATTAATAATTAATCAGGATTTCTTCTTTCAACCCGGAGGCCTGAATACCGTGTGTCCGTGAATGCGTCACGGGAGCGACCCTTACCCTGTGGGAAGGTCGCCCGGATCTGCCACGGGAATCGGACTTCCTCTCTGTGGAGCGCACGTGGCTCGCGCACGACCCGGGACTCGTCGGACGGCGGTTCCGTGTGGCCGCGGCGCTGTGTGACGGAGGAGACCCGAAGCTCTGTGAGAGTAATGTCTGGCTGGCGTAACTCGACCCACCCTGCCGAATACAGATTTAGCTGGACTTTGCCGGCCTGTCGGGGGAACGCCGGAAATAGCATGTGTGTGTATGTGTGTGTGTGTGTGTGTGTGTTCATGTTTTCCTATCCCAGCAAGCGGATTCATTCACCGTCCGAACGTCTCTGCAGGAGTCGGACTCAGGATGGATCTCGGCCCTTCGCTCAGGTTCACCTTCGGTGTGACCTGTGATGATGAAGAGGAGTCGTCACGTTGGTCGGCCGGTTGGTCTGGTTCTCGGAGGAACCCGGAGAACCCGCCGGAACGTAAAACGCCAGACTAAAAGTGGAGGAACCCAGAAAGAACAACGTAGAACCGCAACCTTTGGTGCCTGAGGGTTCATGTCAATCGCAGGGCCCACATGGACATCCAACCATTCACCCTCTCATTCACATCTGCGGACAACTGAGGGTCTTCAGTGAAGCTGCAGGAGAACATAGAGAGAACCATGGCAGGAGAAGCTGAAGACAACCTAGGCTGGAGAACATGGCGAGAACCCAGGCAGGAGAACCTAGAGAGAATCGAGCCAGAAGCTTGGTTCTTTGAACGCCTGTTCCTTGAACGCCCCACGATGTTTGACAGCCCCCAGGACATGGTGTTCAGGTTGTGGAACCACACGGCGTGGACTTCCACCATGGACTTCCACCGCTCTTCAAGCCTTCCAGTGGATCATAGATACTGGCGGCATGGGGGAAGTACCGTGTCTCCACTTCCCATATTTTTGGCCATCAACCGGTACCAGCACACACACACACACGCACACGCACACGCACACGCACGCACGCACACACACACACACACACACACACACGCACACACGCACACACACGCACACGCACACACACGCACACACACACACACACACACACACACACACACACACACATGGCTGCTTTGCTAACCGAACCCTCACAGAAATCATAAATAAGAAATAAGGAAGTAGCAGCCCTGTAATTAATGATGAATATGTGTGTGTGTGTGTTTGGGTGTGTGTGTCAGCTTCGTGGACTTCATTGATCTGGAGAATCTCCTCCTCCACTTCCTCTTCTAAGTCTTTCTTTGTATTTTTTATTTTTATTTTTTCTCTGTATTTTGTCTTGATGTGAATGTTTGTAAGGTCTCCATGAGTGTCGAGTAAATAAAATGTATTATTATTCTTATTATTTCTTTTCGCCCCCTAACTATTGTTTTTAACCTTCTTGGCGTCACTTTGTCCAGCCCCTGTTTTTATTTGCGAGGGTGAAATATGAAAAAAAAAAAAAATTAGATGCCAATTTCTAAACCTTGTGATCGGAAAAGCCAAATTAGCCATTCATTAAGCAACTTTTAGAGCCAGAATGCATTCTGGGCCTAAACTGGAAGCCGTGGCCTTATGGAAGTGCAAGGTGAAGGCGAGCCTCATGTCCACATTTGTTAAAATAAATTGTTTTTTAAAGGGAAAAAAAAAACAAAAAAAAAACGCTCTTCTTCTTCTTCTCCTCTGCTGCAAGTTCTCCTTTCGGACCACTTTCATCAGATCCATCCAGCCTAATTCCTCCTCTAACATCACTTCCCTTCTCCAACTCTGGTCGAACCCCCAATAAATTGCTACTTCCTCTTTGTTGGAGGCGGAAGCAAAACATGCCGAGGGTTTAAAAGTCTGCAGCGTCCCTGCCGCAAAATCCAGTCCGAGGCACCGGCGCCATGGAGCCCAACGTGGGTGACCTTCACCTTCGACCGCCCGCTTGTTTTTTTTTTCCCCTTATTTTTGATCAAATTCTAACTTCATCCGTCCTTTCCAGGAGTCTCAGGCGAAAGGAAGTGTTTTCATTGTTCACATGGTCCAGGAGGGGAAGCACCAGTACCAAGTGGAAAGCGTTACCAAGGGCCGGAAAGGAGGAGGAGGAGGAGGGGCCAAGGCTTTTGTCAGGTGAGAGGCCGCAAAATTATAAAATTATAAAATACAACACATCTCCTGACCAGATGAGATGTTTTTCATTTAAAGGCCTTCAGCGGCAACGGGGCGTTTTTTTTATATCGCAGGAAAAATGAATACCCTGTTATTACATACTAAATAACGGAGTAACCTGAGGCATTAATTACAGCTGTATAGCTGGGTAATTACACAGATGTGATTTTGACTCCCAGGAATTTTGTCGGACAAGGAAGTGACGTTAGGCCCATGTGACAGGTGACAGTGGGATTCCACGGGTACTTCAAGTTTTACCACTTTGTGTTGTGAGTACTTCGAGTCCCAGCAGAAAAAGGAAGTGGGAACTCCCCCGTGACCGACAGCAAAAAAATAAACAACCCAAAAACACCAAGGGTGAAATCTGGACTTTCTCAGGCTCAAAAACTCTAGAAATCTGTGTGCGTATGTAGTACACTTCCTACTTCACGTTGACTCACTTTTTCAATAAGATTGGACGATAGACGCTTTGACTTTTGACCACCTGGGACGCGATCGATTGTCAGTCCGCTGATCCGCCGCCATCGATCGTCTCTCCTCGCCGGGCAGGAAGGGAGACAAGCTGCTGCGGATAAACGACATGGACCTGCAGGGCTTAACACCCGAGGAGCTGGCGGGGCTGCTGGCCAATGGTAGCCCTAAGCTGGTGAGTCCCAGATACGAAATACTTTTAGTCGGAGTTCCGTACTATGTAATAACTGTGCTGAGCTGTTGAAGTAGTTGTAGTACGTAGGACGTCCAACAAGCTGAGCTGTTGATCTCCCCGACTCTCAGACGGTGCACAAGTCGGAGTGGGAGAAGGTGTCCAAAGACCACCCCCCCCCGGGGGCGGACACGTTTCAGCCCGTCGACAAGAAGGTCACCCAGCTGAAGTTCAGCATGGAGATGGTGAAGGAGGAAGAAGACGGGGATGGGGTGACGGGGGAGGATGTTTGCCAGAGCGATGAGAAGAACCGACCGGATCAGGGTCTGCTGGTGGTCACCATGACGAAGACCAGCTTCTCCGTGGTGAGAGGGAGGGGCTGCGACCCTTCGGGCCACTGCGAGGGCTGCGGCGGGACCTATTGCATGTACGACGATGTGGTGTTGGTGTCTGAATCCAACTCGGTGAAGCTCGGTGAGTGAAGGAACCCGGCCGCTTGTCGTCTTTCATCTCACTCGCGCAACATCTAATCCGCATTTCTCCTGAAGTCTCCAGAGGCGGCGCCAGCTTCAAACGCCTAAAGATGCTCAACACGCCGATAGAACACATGGCCACCAACCTGTACCTGCGAGGCATCTGCTCACAGAACACCCCCTTCATCTCGTCCAACTCAGGTAGGCGTCTTCACGTCCCCCCCAAGGAGCCTTTGCTCCCCCTGGCCCGGCTCCAGCTGTGTTCTTCTGTGCGCAGAGGAGATGACCATCTACTACTACAAGGCCAGCGGCATGGACTCCTCCTTCCAGGGCATGCCGGTAGTCCTGAACTTCACCGGCTCCGACTGCTTCCTCCGCTGCTGCGCCAAAGGCGGGAAGGTGCTGCTCCGAGTGGAGGTACTGAGCGAGGGGGCTCGGGTCCTTCCTCGGCCGACCCCTGACACGAGGTTCTCCTGACTGGGTGTTCTTCTTCCGCAGTCGTGCGAGAGGTACAGGCTGAGGAACATCTCCAAGAGCGACGAGAGCATGATGGCCTTCCTCTTCTACATGGACTCCAGCGTGTCCAGCCACCGCAAGTTTGAGTCGGCGCTGCACCGCGGCTGGTTCATCCAGGTAGACAACACAGAATCAGTGGAAATGGCGACCCCCCAAGAGGATCAGGACCCTTTTATCTTCATCATCCAGCCGTGACAGGAAGTCAATTTATCTTAGGGGGAGGGGTTCGAGGGGGGTATGTTCTCCTGGACGCCCGGGTGCTACACTGTCAAAGTCTGCTATTGCAGAGCCACGTAGTTATGTATCATAAAACAATATCTAATTTAAAACTGTACTGCACGTGTGTGAGAACTACACAAACATTACGATGTATTTGAATTCCTTTCTAGAAATGGGACTTTCTGTAATAAAACAAAGTGTCTACAACACAGCTCGTCAGCTTTA
Organism: Fistularia tabacaria; assembly: GCA_901007705.1. NCBI lineage: Eukaryota > Metazoa > Chordata > Actinopteri > Syngnathiformes > Fistulariidae > Fistularia > Fistularia tabacaria. The sequence goes on from CAAKHD010000442.1 coordinate 24,639, forward strand.
ATGAAATGTTCCCCGACAGCGTCGAAGTACAACAAAGATTTGGCCCAGCGAATACTTGTACGCACCATCGGGCCTGAGCGCCATAGCGAGCAGTGGTTGGAGCCTCCGACGTGACCTGTGATACATCCAGACGCTGCACCCAAACACAAGTATTTACACAAATCCCCCTCTTCACCACAGGTTCGCCGTCCGCCACTGGATATTAAATATAATATGTACACGTTAAAATACGCCGCCAGCTTTTCGCTGCGAGTTCCCACTAGCTGTACTTGTTTGAAAGTCCGATTCATAGTCGTAAGACAGTGGGAGTGTCCATCCTAGCCTGTAGGTGTGTTTTTTATAAACTCAACAGAGCACAAGGAAAAAAACGAGATGTGGCAATGCGGCGAGTGGTCCAGGACAACTCCTGGAATCGTGTTCACCTGCTCATTGTTTGCATTGTTGATTTTGTTTTTTCGAATAATGTTATCCTGTAAGATGGCCAAAGCCCCCCAACCTCCTTACACTTGCACCTTGGGCCGACCACTGGATGGTTTAATTGGCGTTGGGTCTGCCCGGGAGTCAATCGTAGGACTTGGGACTTAACCCTGCAGATTAAATTAATAAATAGAGCCAAAAATATTGTTTTTCTACATAAATCAATGTGAAGAAGAGCAAATCATTGGGATTGATTAGCAGTGTCTCAGTGCCTAAAATATCAAGTAAGTTAAATATGTACAGATGTCAAGGCACAGCCATCTCGAACTCAGAAACCAGTCTGCTCATCTGGGTTGGCCTCGAAGCCTCTGTTGACATGGCCGTCGCCGTTCATGTCGTAGGGGTTTTCCATCGCCGGCTTCTTGGACTTCCTGCGGGGGCAGAGAGAGTGCAGGTCGTCTCCCGGCTACTCTGAGGGTTCCGTGTATGTAAGAGGCTCGGGAACCCGACTTACTTCTTGCGATCTCGGATGCCAGAGATGACGAGGTAGGTACCCAGCAGCACCACCAGTCCCATCACTACCCCGAACACCACCAGCCACACCTCCACGGGCTGCTCCATTGGCGGTGCGAGGGTCGCCGGGATGCCCTCGAACTCTAGCGTCTTGTCGTCCAGTTGGAAGGCGTTGTTGATTCGGCCTCGGGATAACCTGAGTTTGAGTCCGAATAAAGAGTACATGTTCAGGTACGCTGCGGGGTCCACCCATCTCAACTGAATTCATCCCTCTCAAGAGGGGACCAGGATACGGACCGAACCACCAACTGCCTCAGCAGGGGCAGGTATGGAACGGATTTGTGTCGTGTCTTTTTTTGGGTATCTTCTATGATATGGAGTAACACCTGCAGGTGGACCCTGGCTCACCGTATAGCAGCTTCCAGATCCCCTTTAGGGATGTATCTGAAGGGATTTCTGGGGTCGGTAGCCACGAGGTAGAAGGAGATTCTGGGTGATTCCTTGTAGGTCAGGATATTCTCTGAACTGAGGATGCAACCAGATGGCAAGGTTATACAGCAAAACTGCAGCCAGGAAAGAAATCTCAATATTCAGAGTGAGTTGAGTGGACAGTACTAACGCGAAGTGGAGGGTCTTGTTCTCCTGGCTGTAGTACTCTCTCAAAGCATACGCAATGCTGGCCTTGAAAAAGTACAGCTCGTTGGGGTCCCATGAATACTGAGAAACACCGTGGCTGATTAGTACTCATGTTGCAACTTCGCGTTCAAATGTAAGGCTTCTTTACTTACAGCTTTGTCGGCCATTGCTGCCTTTAAACTCAACCTCACTCTGATTGAATCCTTAGAAACTGTGCAAGAGTCAAAAATACAGAGTTAGTCAATGTTGGTGAGCTGATAAACTGTACACCGCTGTTTGCAGCCCCCTCAATTTAAGTTTGAAAACTCTGCTAATCTGTCTGCTGATGAGGATACCCAGATCAGGGAGCAAAGGAATACTTTGGCATTTTGGGGAACAAACATTTTCCGTTATTTCCCAAACCAAAGACAAGGGGATCCATCCCCCAATGCCTTTGCCTCTCTGCACTCACATGAATCTACCGCCTCTCTCCAGCCCACTGTCCGGTTGTTTTTCGCGTTCTCCTTCTGCAGCCACAAGTAGAGCTTTTGGAAGTACTGCAACAGCGGGCCGGCGTTCATCCTGGTGTCCCCGGATATTGTCTGCAGAGCTCTGGTCCAGGATTGGGATCTTCCAAGCTTCAACATGTTCCTGCCAGAGACACGGACGGTGGTGAGGGACAGTGACCAGGGTGACAAACCAGACCGACCAGCAGAGGAGAATAGTGTGGCTCTGTGCTCAGCTCATACAAGAGTTTGGTCCCCGCTTCCGTGGAGTTTGTGATGTCACAGGTAGACAAGGGCCCTTTGTGGTTGGCCGCCACGCAGAGAGCCTTGTGGAACTGAAACTGGTAGATGGTTCGTGTAAAGTACCTGCAGTCATGACAGAATTGCCACCAAAGAGATAAAGACACAGGTGAGGAGGCAGGATCAGGTCATTCGGTTCATTCTTGGTTGTGGTATCAACCTAACAAGTTCAAATTGACTACTTGTAGCTTTGGAAGAGACAAATCTAGAATGTGTCTGGCCCCCAGGAGGTGCCTGCACTCAAAGATGTCATAGTGCAGTTGCCATGCAACCAATAGGAAGTGCTGAACATGTTGTCCAGTATTAGCTCATTATGCTGTGAGTGAGTCACTGAGATAAAAAATGCCTACAACTTGTCTCCATAACTCCCTCCTTGTGTTTCCAAGGTGAGGAACTTTCCGATCTCGGTTTTCTGTGTGTTACCTGATGAAGGAGTAGTCACTGGACACGTGGAACAGAGCAGGGGGGTCGCAGTAGGTCTCGTCTCGGGGCAGCGGCTCCACCACCCCAACATATTTCCTCCTGTCAGACAAAAAGGAAAATAATCAATAACCCTGGAAAGGAGCCGGGGAGAAAAAGTTCTGTTGGTAAGAAGCGTTGCCTACTTCATCTCCCACCAGGTGTCCATCCATCTGCTCTCACTGATGTTTCCTGCAAAGACCTGCCACCTCCAGTCCTCCAGCATGTAGGTGAACGGCAGCGTGGCCACGATGGTAAGTGCCTGTTTCAGCAGGAAGTTGATCTCCGTTTCTGCGGGGGGGGGGGGTTAATATAGGCCAAAGCGGGACCAGGAGAAGGTCAGGTGTTTGACACAGCAGGTCATCTCAGATTCTCAGATGTGTGTTACTGCCCGGCCTCCTTCACTTCAATTGTGAGGCTCTTGATCTCTTTGTCCACGACAGGCTGGGCTAGGCTAAGGCTTAGTTCCTGGACCTCCTGTGTTGCCAGGATGCGAAATCGAGATGTTTTGAGTTGTGCTTCAATCGAGCACACGGAGTCGTAGAGGTGGGGATGGTGGAGCCAATCACAACTGTTAATGGGGGAGAGGCAGGGTTTAACCTGACCAGCGAGCTGCCAATCACATTGCCGGGTTTAGAGATATCCAACCATTTACTCTCTCATTCACATCTACGGACAACTTCGTGTCTTCACTCAACCGACTGACTGTTTTTGGATTGTGGGAGTGATACGGAGAAACCGGAGAGAACCCATGCAGGAGAGCCTGCTGAGAACGTAATCAGACCCAAAACCTTCTTTCTGGGAAGCAATAGCTTCAACTGCCGAACTGCCGCCCACCATTTGGAGGAACACGTGACGCCCACGGCCTTACCGTCGTCGTACACAAAGTCTTTTGCCAGGAGTCCCAGGTTCTTCAGGTGTTCTGGTGTGGCAGCTGAAAGAGACATGATCTCTCCAACTGCTTCATGGAAGCCCTCGTTGGCTCCATCCCTAAGGAGGTAGCTGAGGTTGCGGTACGCCATCTGGTACTGGTTGTGGCCCATCTCGTGGTGCGCGGTCAAGAAGTTGTCCATGTTGACCTTGGTGCACATCTTGATCCTGTCAGCCAATAGAAGCCCGGGGTTATATCGAGGGATTACGGTGCAGATTGATAAGATAAAGGATGCCGACAGAACAACCAATCAGGTCGGAATAAAGTTGTGCTCATATATTTAGTCGCATTTTACAACCGATCTCTACGTGGGATCAATCATCCACTAAACCAAGTTGTGTGTTATCTTTGTTCCTCGTCGGAAAACAATGACTCAGATCGATAAACAGATGTCCCAGTGATTTGACATTTATGGATCTCTTTATGGCGACTGATCGGCAGAGGAGCAATCTCCTCTGCCGATCATCACACACAGAAACACACTCAGCATGACGCATCATCTGGGAGATACATGATCTTGAAGTTCACGTCAAGCTGAAGTTGGATTAGGATCCGTCGTGTTGCCCGGTTGTATCTCACTACACGGCCGCCAACTCTGTTTCACTCTGGAACCTTCGGACAGACCTGTAGTCCTTTCTGTTCCCCATGTCCCAGGCCGTGGGGTGGCAGACCACCTGGGTTCCGTTATTGGGCTTCACCAGCATGGAGTTGCTCCAGAAATTTTCAAACATTTTGGGCAGGCCCACGGACACGAAGAATGCCTCTGCTTCCTTGAACAGCCGTATCTCCTTCCAGCCCTGAAATTTCGAATGTGTGCTGCTTACGTTTTAGCTCAAATTATAAAAGAAAAAAAAAAGCTTGACCGCAGTATAGTGTTTGAGAGGGTTATTCATTTAGAGAGCGGCCGCACCTGCTGCACCATGGTTTCGCTGACATCAATTTGGGGCTTGTTTGGGTAGGGCGTGGCCAAAGGGTACAGATTGGTCCAGAATCTTCCCCACATGTCGCCTGACCAATTACAGTAAATGACAACGTTTAGCTCTTTCATTTCATAATGACCATACCGTCAAGTCAAAGTGTAGCTTTATCTTGATTGCGCGTAGGAGAAACCAACTGAGGGGGAGCGCGGGTCGAATACTCGATGTTTCCCCTCAAAGATATGTACCCAGGAGGTGGGCCGGCAGGGGTCCCTCCGGGTCGATGTGTTTTCCGTAGACCTCTATCAGCCTCGCCCTGACGTAGGCATGGAGCTCCTTGTACAGGGGCAGGATCTGCGGAGACCAGTGGAGTACATTTCGTCAGACCTCGCCAGGGGCGACGCAGCGGCGTGGCGAGACGCTAGGTCCATACGACAACGCACCTCCTGGTAGACGGCATGGACGTCGGCCATTAGCATATCCGCAGTGTAGTTGAAGGGGACCTCCTCATCCACCGTCTGGTAGTTGTGTCTCCAGTAATCCCCGTAATCTTCGAACCCTAAACATCAGAGGGGATCCTCAGCGGGGTTGGCCTGATGCTAAGCTAAAGGCTACCGGCCTACCCGGATGCTTTGCTCTGACCGTGTGAAAAGTTGCCTCTCAGCAAACGCACTTGAAGTACACAAAGGGAAGATACTGATTTTAACGGGGACAAATACATGCAAGCTCACGCAGTGTGGTACTTTACTCCCGTGGGGCAAAATGTAAACACTTTTTTAGGAGAAATAGTAATTGTACTGCATCGCATTGTGTACCTCCAAGAAAATGACACACTTGCAAACCTCTGAAACGAGGTGGGATGCAAGCACAAGCACTAAAGTACATGTACCAGTGTGATTTTCGTGATTTTAGTACTACATTTATTACTTTCCAACGTGATAAGTTAATATCAGTTGTCGATGAGCTTTGCTCTGGCGCCGTGGTGCTTTGATAAAGATCTGCCGGAGCTCTGAAAAACAATGCGCCGTTGCCTTCGCGGTCTGAGGTGTCAGGTCATGTGACGTAGGCCCCGTCCCCTCACCGTTCAGCCGGGATGCCTCGTTCTTCAGAACCACGTAGTCTTCGTAGAGAGGCCTCATCCTCTTCCCCACCTCGCGCCTCCACCCCTCCCACACGTGCAGCCGCTCGTCGTAGTCCCGGCTGGTGGACATCACGTGTTCAAGGCCTGTGAGACACACACACACACACAAGCATGCATATAGAAACAGTAAATATGTGCAATAACAAATACAGGTGCCCAAATATTAAATAAGCATGTGTGTGTGTGTGTGTGTGTGTCAAGATACATATACTTTCGGTGTATAATAAATAGTGTCTACAGACATAAATACTTCTGTATGTGTTTGTTTGTGTGTGTGTGTGTGTTTGTGTCTCAGACTCATATACTGCATGTGTATTTATAGAAACATGTGTCTCCATACATTAATACATGTGTATGTGTGTATAGATCCATACTCTATGTGTATAAATAGGTACATGTCGACATACATAAATAGGCAGGAGTATGTGTTTGTGTGTGTGTATAGACATATACTCTGTGTGTATGATACATACATGTCTCCACGTAAATAAGTACGAGTGTGTGTGTGTGTATGTGATGCATATACTATATGTGCATAAATAGATGCATGTCTCATTCATAAATGCATTTGTGTTTACTCTATGTGTATTTATATCAATGTCTACATACATAAATACGTATATGTGTGTATTGATGCATATAATAACAGATGAATATGTCTACATACATAAATATGAACGTGTATAATACATACGTCTACATACATAAATACACGTGAGTACATATATGTGTGTGTGTGAGTGTGTATAGATACATATACTCTGTTCATAATAGAAAAATAATACATAAATACATGTGTGTATTTGTATAGATGCATATACTGTATGTGTATAGTAGATACATATGTCTACATACACGTGTGTGTGTGTGTGTGTGTGTGTGTGTGTGTGTGTGTGTGTGTGTGTGTGTGTGTGTATATAGATGCATGTGCTGGTCATGTATAATACATATGTCAACATGAATAGGCGTGACTGTATGTGTGTTTATGTATATATATAAACACACATACAGTCACGCCTATTCATGTTGACATATGTATTATACATGACCAGCACATGCATCTATATAC
>CAAKHD010000444.1:5766-45789 GCA_901007705.1 Fistularia tabacaria
ATATACAGCTCACAATGTATATGTATGTGAGTTTGCGTGTGTGTGTGTGTGTGTGTGTGTGTGTGTGTGTGTGTGTGTGTGTGTGTGTGTGTGTGTGTGTGTGTGTATGTGTGTGTCTGTGTGTGTGTGTGTGTTTGTGCGTGTGTGAGGATCAAAAAGACAACGAGGGAAAGAGTAGAAAGCTAAATATACATAGAAGACAGTCAGGGCAACAAATACCATCAAACCAGAGAAAAGTTGTGATAAGCAAATAATACCAGATGTGTTATGTAAGTTATGTAAAGTGTTTAAAAGAACTCACCACAGATTTAACTCCAGGTGTGTTCAAATGGAAGAGTTATGCTACTATACATTTGATAAGCTTCATGTAGCCTATTTTAAGCAACCTCCCAAAATGTTATGAAATAGTAGATTATTAGTATAGTAGGAAGAGAAATGGAGTAGGAGTGATCTTGAAAGAGGAGTTTGTTAGGAATGTTCTGGAGGTGAAAATAATGTCAGATATCTGGCTATGCCCCACAGGTGGGGTATGAGTTAGAGGAGAAGGAGAAGTTCTGGAATGAGTTAGATAGAGTAATGCAGAATATCCCCAGAGGAGCAGACTTCAATGGGCATGTCGGCGCAGGCAATAGCAGTGATGAAGAAGTGATGGGTAGGTTTTGTATCCAGGATAGGAACGCAGAGGGACAAATGGTGGTAGACTTTGCAAAAAGGATGGAAATGGCTGTAGTGAATACCTTTTTCCAGAAAAGACAGGAGCATAGGGTAACTTATAAGAGCGGATGTAGGAGCACGCAGGTAGGCTTCATCTTGGATAGACCAGGTAATCTGAAAGAGCTCAGTGACTGAAAAGTAGTGGTAGGTGAGAGTGTAGCCAGACAGCATAGAATGGTGGTATGTAGGATGACTCTGGTGACAAGGAGGATCAAGAGGACAAAAGCAGAGCAGAGGACAAAGTGGTGGAAGCTGAAAAGGGAGGAGTGTTGTATGGTTTCCAGGGAGGAGTTGAGAAAGCCTCTGGGTGGTCAGGGAGAGCTTCATAGATGACTGGACAACTAACGTGATCAGGGAGACAGGTAGGATAGTACTTGGTGTGTCGTCTGGAAGGAAAGTAGATAAGGAGACCTGGTGGTGGAATGAGGAAGTGCAGAAGAATATCCAGAGAAAGCGGTTAGCAAAGAAGAAGTGGGACACTGAGGGGACAGAAGAGAATAGACAGGAGTCCAGGGAGATGCAGTGTAAGGTAAAGATAGAGGTAGCAAAGGCAAAACAAAGGAATGTACAATGACTTGTATGCTCAGTTGGACAGTAAGGAGGGAGAGAATGATTTATACAGGTTGGCAAAACAGAGAGACAGAGATGGAAAGGATGTGCAGCAGGTCTGGGTGATTAAGGATAGAGAGGAAAATGTATTGACAGATGCTAGAAGAGTGATGGGAAGCTGGAAAGAATACTTTGGAGAGCTGATGAATGAAGAAAATGAAAGAGAGGGAAGGATAGAAGAGGTGACTATTGCAGACCACAGTAGTGGTCTTCAAGTAGCAGAGATTAGTAAAAATGAAGTGAGGAGAGCACTGAAGAGGATGAAGACTGGAAAGGCAATTGGAGAGGAGGAGAGGCGTGAGAGTGAGAAGATGCCTGAGGAGCGGAAAAGAAGTGTGATGGTGCCCATTTTTAAGAATAAGGGGGATGTGAACAATTGCAGTAACCATAGTGGGATAAAGTTGATGAGCCATACAATGAGGTTATGGGAATGAGTAGTGGAAACTAGACTGAGAGCAGAAGTCAGCATTTTTGAGCAGCAGTATGGCTTCATGCCTAGAAAGAGTACTACAGATGCAGTATTTGCTTTGAGAATGGGAATAGGGAAGTACAGAGAAGGTAAGAGAGCTCCATTGCGCTTTTGTAGACCAAGAAAAAGCATACAACAGCCTACCAAGAGAGGAACTCTGGTATTGTATAAGGAAGTCTGGAGTGGCAGAGAAGTATATTAGACTGGTGCAGGACATGTACACTAGCTGTGAGACACTGGTGAGGTGTGCTGTAGGTGTAACAGAGAAGTTCAAGGTGGAGGTGGGACTTCATCAGGGATCAGCTCTGAGCCCCTTCTTATTTGCAGTGGTGATGGACAGGCTGACAGATGAGGTGAGACAGGAATCAGGAATGAGAGGAACCCGGGTGTAACGGTGAGGCTACAGGGAGTGGAGATAAAGAAGTTGGAGGATTTCAGGTACTTAGGGTCAACAGTCAAGAGCAACGGAGAGTGTGGAAAAGAGGTTAAGAAATGGATTCAAGCAGGTTGGAATGGATGGAGAAAAGTTTCAGAGGTACTATATGATTGAAAAATGTCAGCTGGAATGAAAGGAAAGGTGTAGAAGACAGTGGTGAGACCGGCGATGCTGTACGGTTTGGAGACAGTGGCATTGAAGAAAAGACAGGAAGTAGAGATGGGGGTAGCAGAGATGAAGATGTTGAGGTTCTCTTTGGGAGTGACGAGGATTGATAGGATCAGAAATGAGTCCATCAGAGGGACAGCGCATGTTAGATGTTTTGGAGAGAAGGTCAGAGAAGCCAGACTGAGATGGTTCGGTCATATACAGAGGAGGGATAGGGACTATATAGGTAGACAGATGCTGGAATTGGAGATGCCAGGCAGGAGGTCTAGAGGAAGACCAAAGAGAAGATTTATGGACATAGTGGGAGAGGATATGAAGTTAGTTGGCGTGAGAGAGAAGGATACAGAGAATAGGGCTAGATGGAGAAGGCTGATTAGCTGTGGCGACTCCTGAAGGGAAAAGCCAAAAGGAAAAGAAAGAGAAGAAATACCAGGAGGTATTCATTAGCCAATACCTGTTGTGACAGCTTTGTAGATGATGATGTCACACGTATTTTGATGATATGCTTCAGCACACATAAACAGTCCAATCCTAATCTTGAATCAGATTTAAGTATCACAATGATTCAGTGGAACTACATCGCCCACAATCCAGATCCATAATGCTAAATCCCCAGATGGGATGAAGGAGAAGTGCTGTTCCCAGGTTTGTTTCTGCATCTGATATTGATTTTGTTTTCACATTTTTCTGCCGTAGCCTAGAGCAGGAGTTCTCGAACTTTTCAACACCTAAACCATAATACAAGCGCCACTATGTAATAATTTCAGTAACCAAGGCATCCATTCATTATCTATGTTGCATCTCCTGAACTAAGGGTTGCATGAGAACCTTAGGGCCTAATGCCAGCGGAGCCCCAGTCACCAGTTGATAGCAAGGCCACATATAGAGACATACAACCATTCACTCTCTCATTTACACGGCTGGAAAAGTTAAAGTCTCCAATGAGCCTCCTGAATGGTTTTCGACTGCGGGAGGAAATATGCATGAGCACAGAAAGGCCGCCTGTTAGAATTGAAACAAGGACCTTCATCCTGTGAGGTAAAGACACCAACCACTGTGCCATTACAGTATCTAGTAATGGATAAAACCAATGCAGCAAGCACACTTACATAATTTTAAGAAATCTTTCTATTTCAAAGTTTTTCGTAATATTTTTATTATCTTTTGTAACAGGTAAATCCGAATACTTTCATTTAAAGAATTATCTGGCGAACCCTTGCCTCCCACACCCTCTCTACTAACCCCTCACTATGGGAACCAAGAGTCTGTCTCAAGCCATGGTTACCCTCCAAATAGACGGTATGGATTTTTCACAAATACTTTCTTCAAACCTGAAAAAAATAAATGCTTCACAGGCAGAATAGCATATACAAAGAACAAAGAAAGAGAACAGAAAAAACCAACAAACAAACATTTTGAATCCATTGAAGGATGTCTGAAGGCAGGATCCCTGCCAGCTGTCTTGCCTGTTCCAAGCATGCTCTGAAGATCATTGCCCGAGGATGTTAACGTAAGCACTGGGTGTACCAGCAGATCAGGGAAGTTGCTTGGAGAGAGGACTCAAAAGAGATTGGTAAAATCTTAATCATAGACACAGTCTGAACTAAAAGGCTAAAACAGAGGAGGCGTTCACATCCTTTGGTTGTAATTAAGAGCCTGACAAACCGGAGACATCGAACAGATTAGCTGTTCCGGCAAGTAAATAGTAAATATTAGGCTCGGAGGTTTCCTATCCCTCTGACAAATTAGAGAGAAAGTGTCTGCCCCTTATTCAGTCCATGTTACACATCAAACCGAAGCGTATTCATTAAAGGAGATTTACTGTCTGCTGGGTTGTTTTCTCCCGTGTTTCAAGGGAAACGGTCTTCCAGAAGAGAAGAACGTGGACAGCTCTATGATAAAAGCTCAGTTAAGAAAAAACAAAAGATAAGTAACGCAATTACTTGTGGACAGTCTGAAGATGCAGAGGAGCACTTGCAGTGTGAAGGAGAGCAGAGAGAAGACCTTCTACATTCCCTACATTACTTTACAATATCCGTAGACTTCTTTATTGTATGTGTTCTTCTTCTTCAACTGTAAGCGTTTCAAATAGGATTTGGGACTATTTCTTTTGAATTGTTAATGTTTTAAAACCATAAATGATCTTAATTGAACCTCGGGGGAAGGAATGGAGATGCCCAAGGTGAATCTTCCTTTGCGTCAAAAAAAAGCCGAATACATAATTGGTTGTGTTTTCTATATTGTATAACTATTGCTGAAATTTACTTTGTACAATCTTGCACAACAAATGAGTAAGATTTAAGTTTGTTATTCCCAGGCAGACTTGAAGCATCCTGATTGTTTATTTGGCTTCATTTACACTCGGGTATAAAATTATTGGATATTTATTTCCGGCAGAGTAATCTAAAATGGAACATATGTAACAAATACAACATATTTTATCATCACAAATTCTTGATATTCTCACAAAAAAGGAAGCAAATAAAATGGCGGAACAGCTCTATTCATCCTCTCTTGCACCCAGATGAACCAGCATGATGAAAAAAAGCAAATACTCTGCATAGCGACACCGATTCAAAAAAAAAGAAAAAAAAACATCCAAATGTTTTCTACAAAAGTCAAAAGCAAAATATTTTGCACTCCACATGTACTTAAACACAACAGGAAATATTTTCTTCTGCAGAACATTTAAAAATGGCTTATTATCATCAGAAAAACACCGTCATGGCGAGACTGATGCCCAAATTTATGCCTGGTACACCTACCTGAGCTGGTAGACGTGCTGTCAAAGTCAAATTCAGCTTTATTGTCAACTGGGGGTAAATTAGAAAAATACGATTTTAATAAATAGTATTTTCCTAATGTACAAAGAGGAGGAAGAAGAAAACGTGATAGTATCATTATTAACAATCAATTTGTTCTTTCATTCCCATTCTATCCACCTAATCCCAGACACCTCGCGACAGCGTGTCTGGAGCCAATCCCAGGTGATGCTTAGGGGGACGAGGTGGGGTTTAGCCTGGACGAATCAAATTGTCAATCACAGGCCCACATAAAGAGACATCTAACCATTCACTCTCTCATTCACACCGTCGGATGATTGAGTCTTCAGTGAATGCGCTGTTTCATCGACATGGGAGGAGGATGGAGGGACCTGGAGGGAACCTACTCAGCCAAAAATTTCATAAGGAACCTTCTTACTGACCATCCACTCAGTAAACTTTACCGCACTAGAACTCATGTATTTTCGAAGGTTTATAAGGGATCACAGCATCACAATCCTTTAGTCATGCTACAAAATATATGTCAAAAAAATTCCCTCTTGAATATATTTGATAAGAGAGCGATAGAAACCACCGGAGGAGGAAACTTTGATGTCACCCCCACTTCATTACTTCGGTCCGTCAACATAAAGAGGTCGGGGTCAACAGCAGGTCATTTTGGGGGCGCTGTCTTGTCGTACATGTTTAAATGCAGTCGACAGCCAAAGGCAGTCTGAGCAAACAAGGGGAGAAGAAAAGCTGATTCGAGGGAGCAGCTCGAGCTGTGCGTGCATGAACGCGCGCACAGCCCATCTCATGAAAAGGGACAGGGGAGGAAAGAGAAAGCAATCAATGGGCAATTTAGGAGTCTTTTAGACGACTATTGTTACCGGTGGGGAGCAGACCACATCCAGTGACTCAAAACTGCGTGCTTATCTGGTGTCAGAGACACTCACCCTCCGCTTTCGTTGTTTTTTTCTGTCCTCTATGAAGGAGAGGGGAATATGTCTCATTGTTTCCCGGAGACGAAGAGTGAATTCATGAGATCATTTAGATGCATGGTCTCATTTACATCTGTGTTCCCATCTGAAGCTTTGTTTTCACAAAGGAAGCGTTATTAGGAACTCAGAATAGCGAGAGAGAGAGGGAGTGGGAGAGAGCAAGGAGCCTTACATCACTGCGGTTGCTACGCAACCCAAACTCCAAAAACAACTGGCGAGCTGCACCTAATTAGATTTTAGCCACCTCACAAGTGAGGAAGGCAGACAGTGTTGTTGAGTTGAGTTGAAAATCCACAAAAAGATAATAGACCCGGACTATTGACATGACTGACAGCTAAACTTGTCAATAGAAGAGGCTCTGTGTGTTTTCCTATGATGTGTTTTAAAAATATTTAAAAAGAGTGAATGATTATCCAAATGAATTTACAGGAAAATAATGTATGAAACCTGATTTTGTTTCAACCTGTTAATGTTTGTGACGAGGATCGTGTGGATGACTCACACACCTTCACCTGCTGGAAAACTCCGCAGCATTCAGGTTTTTAACACCAGGTGGAAGCAGTTACAGTTCGAAAAAGCTGCATTGCAGAGCCATGTTTTGAGCGCTCTTTCAAACAAAACGCGAGAGATATGATTTGATTCTTAACACCGTCAGATGGAGCAGTGGTTGCTCAGAAAACTCCGTCCAGGTTAAGAACACACTGGCTGACATTTATGTGTTTGACAAGTCACAGGGGTGAGATTTATCACCAAATTGTCTAAAACATCAATTCATTCATCATCTATATTGCTTATACTGCATTCAGGCTGGAACCTATCCCAGCTGTCATTTGTCAAGAGGCGGGGTTCACCCTGGACCGGTTGCCAGCAGATCACAGAGGTCACATATAGAGAAATACAAGCATTCACTCATTCTTACATCATTTAGAGACATACAACAACTCACTCTCATTCACACGTCATAGACACAATTATTCCCTCGCTCATTCAAACATCATATAGAGACAAAAAAAGATTCAGTCTCTCATTCACACCTCTGTGCAATTTAGTCTCCAATGAACCAACAGCATGTTTTAGGACTGTGGTAGCAAACCGAAGAACTCAGGGGAAACCCAAGCAAACACGGAGAGACCGTGCAGACTCCAGACAACAAGGCTGGTCTTGCAGCTCCTTCTTGCTGTGAGGCGAAAGTGCTAACCACTGCACTAACCGTGCTGCCCTGTCCAGGATATAAACGATAAAACAAGCTCCTCATATGTCAGGAATGCAGGAGGGCGAAAATGAAGGTGAAGAGTTTCCTAAAGTCCTGCCATTGTGTGTTTGATTGCTGGCTGTGTCTCATGAATACCATTTAAAAGCCGCTGAGCAGCAGCTTGCCAGTTTGCACAGGCACATCACGGTTGTTGTTCTAAAGTTCTTTACCAAAGGAACCAGGAGACTCAAAGAGCTTTAGATTTGTATTTTTATCTGAAAGCTGCATCACAAGTTTTAAAGCTGTGCATGTTAAATCTACATGGATGAAAAAACTTTTAGTACTGAAAGCTGTTTTATTATCTCCACCACAGGAAGGTTCATAACCAAAAGGCCATAAGCAGATGCAAATGAAAAAGAAAGGAAGAAAGCTGGTGCAGGTTTTAAATAATTAGCAGCAGGGATGCTCTTTTCATCTACACTTTATATCGGTATCAGTCAGTATATTTAGAAGAAGTCAGGCTGAGCTGCAGGGATGAGGTGGAAAGAACTGTGGTGTGAATATATGCAACCAGCCAAAGACCGGGTGCGAAAAAAACGCTTAAATGAAAAAAACTATTAGACAACTGACCCTGGGGAATAGAATGACATGAGGACCGGGGAAACATCGACGACAGTCTGCAGGTCTCAATTGAACTAAAGTACAAGCCGAACTAACGACACGACATGAACAACGTGAGAGCAGGCAGGAGCCAATTGGATAGAAACACAAGAAAGGACTTTACGAATACAACTTGTCATAAAATTACCTGATTGCTTTGCAGAAAAGTGATTTTACAGGATTGTGGGGTTGAATAAGCAGTGCCGCTCATCCCTACGAAAGGTTATTCCGGCCGTTGTTTTATTTTCATGCCCTATTTGAGAAGTTGCGTTTGGTATAGAAAGTGCGGCTATTTATACTTACAGAAAGGAAAAAAGAATATGCTGAAAAATTGCTTTTTTATTTATGTTTATGTTTATTTTTTATTTATGTGTTCTGCCTGATTGAAACCAAAATATGGATTCTCTAATGACAGCAGCGCCACGATGACCCCTGTCACTTCCTACAAAGACAGTGTTTTATCGCTCAGCAGCAACGACCCCCAGGCTCCATTTCATCTTCATCAACGTCCCTCGTCACACTCCAGCGTCAGCCATAACCATCCGAGTTTAATTCGCCGCCATCCAACTGCGACGACAACGTACATTATCACCCCTGAGATTCGAGCGCTATTAGGCGTCGGAGAGCAATCAGCTGGCCTGTTTATCAACTCCACGCTTGCCATTCATCTGGCACGCCCAGGGGTTCACCATCAGCCTTTGATTCATATGTTTGTGTGTCTAATGAGGTTCCGCAGCTGGTTTGGACCTCTGCTGATGGGGCCGAATGGCTTTTTAAATTGAAATATTTATGGATTGGGAATAAGGAGAATTTTAATAAAAATTCACAATCTGCCTCACTGGCCAACCATGTTTGGATGCACGAGCAGCTGACTGCGAGAGGATGTGTGCATTAACCATGGGAACGGGCTGTCAGTGTGTTATAGCTCATCTGCAGTAATATGGTTTAAATACAGGCCGTTTGGGTGAAGTAAATATCCACTTCTTTACAGAAATTTCGTATAAGACGAGGCGGTACTGCCGTATGTATTTATTTCTAATTTATTTAGAAGATCCAACTTACAAATATTTTGGATCATGAAATAAGCTGCTTTCCTCATTTACATGAAAACCCCAGATATTTTTTAGCCTATTTTACATATTTGTTGTACGTTGCATTCAGCAACAGTGCTATGGCCTGGACATAATGGAAATGGGCATGTTAAACTGAGGACTCGATTCTGATGTAATCTTACATTTAACTGCAGTGTGATGCATGTTGCAAGTGAAAGTGTCACCCAACTGTGCTTTTTTCTTCTCAAATCAGACTTTTCATCCATTCATCACGCTAGATGGGCATTTCGAACTTTGCACTTTCTTGGATTCTCATTCATGGCTTAGTTCCCTGGACACCAGCATGTATTGACACCCCTGCCCCATGAGAGACAGCCAAACGGGATTTTAAGCAGTGACTACATTTACACCTATGATTTACTGTTGTCCTGTATGAGTTTGAAAAACAAGCACATGAATGAACAGAGAATAAAGGTCTGAGAATGTTGTGTTTGTCAGGAAGCTTGATATCTCTTCATGGTTGAAGCTACCCAATTACCTAAAATGTGATTCCAGGTGTTCCCGCCAGCTTCTAACAGGGATGTAAATTTGGAATAGTTTGCAAATAGTTCAAATGCAAAGTCATTTCTCCTCATGCATAATCCAGAGACAAGGGTCACTTTCAATATTTCCATGTCATCGACCCCTGTCATGATTCAAATATCTGCTATCCAGTGAAAGTAAACATAAAGTTGGACTGAAGGGCAGAGAAGGTCTCAATTTCCTGTTGGATTGTTCCAGAACAGCCATCTCCATCACACTCACACATTCCGTGGATAGGCTTTTGTTATGAGTGACTTATTGAGTTAATGAACAGTGAAACCCGATTAAAGAGTCCATTCAGAGACTAGTATTGATCCAAATGAATAGCTAGTTAGTCAAACCTGTCAAACAAATATCGTCCTGCCAATCCGTCAAGGCTTTATCTAAATGTTTCTTTGCATTGAGGTAATCTAAAAAAAAGAAATAAAAATGGCAGACTTTTGTTTTTAAAGTTAATTTCCTCCTCGACATTCAGCGCCTCATGAAGCGCTTAGCCGTGCAGGTAATGTTTAACAAATGACACATTCTGGATGGAGATCGGCATTCCCACCAACGGACGGATCGGCCATGGTAATTACTGCCATTAGCCCCTTTTCACCTGGATTCATAAAGCTTATCAGTTCATTAAACCATGGGTAATGAAGCACAAGGGAATTCAAGCTCCTGCTTTATAGAAAAACGTCACTTGTCATGATACCAGTCATGAGCACTTGACCTAAAATTTGTATCTGCTTCCAAGGTTGCCTCTCCTACAAAACACCTGGAGTGAAAATATAACTAAAGTCAATTCAAAAGCCATTTTTCATTTGAAAAGTCAGTATAATGGAGTTTGTATGTTCCACAACTGACACTGGCTGAATGTGAAAACATAACATTAATGATATCTGATTCAATAATGACAACCTCTTCCGTGTCTCAATTCCATTTTTTTACATTTATTTTAGAGCATCCAAATTAAGATGCATTCAGTGCTTAACTTTAAAGATTTCAATTTTAATTCTTGGATTATTTATTGAATAAAACATTATGAGTTTTCCAAACACAAGCCCCTTAGCACTTGCTAATATCTCATGAACTCTGTATATTTCTTGCTATTTGAGGGTATTCCCTTGCCAATTATTATTAAGTCTGGCTGAATTCAGCAAGTTCATTGGTCATTATTTTTCCATTTCTGCAGATTTTAAGACAGACGAATTAACTGATCTTCATCTTTTCCCTTTGGCTTTTCCCTTCATGTGTCGCCACAGCGAATCGACCTTCTCAATCTAACCCTATTCTCTGTAACCTCCTCTCTCACGAAGAGAACTAACTTCATATCATTTCTCAATACATTCATAAATCTTCTCTTTGGTCTTCCCTGAACCTCCTGCCTGGCAGCTCCAATTCCAGCATCCATCTACCAATATATTCACTATCCCTCCTCTGTACATGACCGAACCATCTCGGCAGGCTGTTGTATGCTTTTTCTAGGTCTACAAAAGCGCAATGCAGCTCCCTCTGACCTTCTCTGTACTTCTCTATTAGCATTCTCAAAGCCAATTCTGCATCTGTGGTACTCTTTCTAGGCATGAAGCCATACTGCTGCTCACAAATGCTGACTTCTAGTCTCAGTCTAGTTTCCACTACTTTTTCCCATAACTTCATGGTATGGCTCTTGAACGCTTCAGGCGCTCCTTTGTGCCCACGGCCATCAGACTGTATAACAGCAGTCTGGACGGGACACAACTCTGACTGCCTGGGGAGCATCTATGCTACTGCCACCCCATCACTCCGTCACCCAATTTTTTTTTTTTTTTGTACTATCTATGTTGCTGCTGCAACACCCGAATTTCCCCTATGGGGATCAATAAAGTATTATCTTATCAACTTTATCCCTCTATACTACTAAGCAATTCTGCACATCCCCCCTTTTCTTGAAAATGCGCAACATCCCACTTCTTCTCCATTCCTCAGGCATCTTCTCACTCTCTAAGATTCTGTTGAATAATGTTGACACTGTACCGCTGCCTCTCCAAGACACTTCCATACCTCCAAAGGAACATCATCAGAATCAATTGTCTTTCCACTCTTCATCCTCTTCAGTGCCTTCCTCATTTCGCTGTGACTAATCTCTGCTACTTTGTGGTCTACAATGGTCACCTCTTCTATCCTTTCCTCTCTTTCATTTTCCTCGTTCCGCTCTTCGAAGTATTCTTTCCATCTTTCTATCACTCTTTTAGCATCTGTCAAGACATTTCCCTCTCTATCCTTAATCACACAGACCTGCTGTGCATCCTTTCCATCTCTATCTCTTTGTTTTGCCAGCCTGTATAAATCATTCTCTCCCTCCTTACTGTCCAAAGGAGCATACAAGTCATCGCAGCCCTTTGTTTTGCCTTTGCTACCTCTATCTTTATCTTACGCTGCATCTCCCTGGACTCCTGTCTATTCTCTTCTGTCCCCTCAGTGTCCCATTTCTTCTCTGCTAACCGCTTTCTCTGGATTTTCCTCTGCACTTCCTCATTCCACCACCGAGACTCCTTATCTACTTTCCTTCCAGACGACAACAAGTACCGTCCTACCTGTGTCCCTGATCACATTAGATGTAGTTGTCCTTTTTATAAAGTCTACCACTATTTGTCCCTTAGTGTTGCTATCCTCAATACCAAACCTGTCCATCACTTCTTCATCACTTCAATTACTACTCTCTCATCGCTGGGGATATTCCGCATCACTTCATCTAACTCATTCCAAAACTTCTCCTTCTCCTCTAACTCACATCCCACCTGTGGGGCATAGCCACTATCAATGTTGAGCATCACACCTTCAATTTCCAGTTTCAGACTCATAAGTATATCTAACATTCTTTTCACCTCCAGAACATTCCTAGCAAATGCCTCCCTCAAGATAACACCTACTTCATTTCTCTTCCTGTCAGTACCATGATAGTATAACTTAAAACCTGCTCCTAAGCTTCCAGCTTTACTACCTTTCCACCTGGTCTCCTGTACACACGGTATATTCACCTTCCTTCTCCACATCATGTCAACAAAATCTCTACCTTTTCCTGTCATCGTGGCAATATTCAAAATCCCTTCTCTCACTCGCCGGTTCTTGCCTTTCCTCTTCTCTCTCTGCTTCCAAACAAGCCTTCCTCCTCTCCTTCTTCCACCCACAGTAGCCCAATTTCCATTGGTACCCTGTAGGTTATTGGCACCAATGGCGGTCGTTGTTAACCTGGGCCTTGACCAATGCGGTATGAAATTCTTAGGTTCGATTCCCATATTTTGCTTTGGCACAAGTTTTATGCCGGATGCCCTTCCTGATGCAACCCTCTGCATTTATCTGGGCTTGGGACCAGCACAGAGAGGCAGTAGCCCATGCCCCCCGAGGCTGGCTCGGGGAGACATTACCCTGTCCCGCCCTGAGGCTGTATTAATGAATTAACTGATGATGATTTCTAATCATTTCACAATAATCAAGATTATAATCCAATAAAGAAAAAACTTAAATTAATAGCCAGGATTTTCATTTTCTCTTATTGCTTAAGCTATCTAGTCTGTCTTTGTGATTGAAATCTGCATGCAACAAGCTTTTGCTTTTTACATGAATTACTTTTTGCAAAAGTGCGGCAATAAAATTACAAGAGCGACATTCAGCAGAGGTCGCCACGTTATTCCGGAAACATTCAAATCTGTCACTCAAGATCCTCTGTTCATCTACCAATCACTGCAACCAAAAGCAAAAACGTGTTGGGGAAATCAGGCTTGACAATGCATCCTAAGAGGCGAATGATTTTTGAGTTATAGCCTTGGGCAGATCTAATGTTATGTTTTATTTATTTTTTTGATGTATACGACATGGGCATCAAGAGCAGGTTTCCGTCTCGGGACCTGGAATTGAAGTACCAATCAATTTAATTACCAAAATCAAAGTAACAATACATGGCAACATGACACCTCAATTGAGGCGTTCACTGGAACAAAGTGGTAGCGATGTACAGTTATGGTGATATTTTGAATGAGGTTTACTGTAAGGGATGAACGACGCCCCACAAAACATTATAACTCCTGCTAAATGCCATATTAAAGATTTCCCAAATATGTGTGCTCCAACAACCAATCTACAGACTCATTCACTAAGGTTTTTTTTTTTAATCTCAGTCACTTTGCTCCATCCGCTGAAATCCAAGTCTGCACTGTTTCAGTGCTGAGTCTAAGTTGTTGGTAGTCAATTGGAGACAAATTAGCATTCTTATTTTCCTTTTGGCTCCTCCCTTCAGGGGTCACCACAGCAAATCTTCTCCCTTGGTCCAGCCATTTTTTTCTGCATCCTCTTCTCTCAAATCAACTGACTCTCAGTCTCCTTTCACTAAATCCATAAATCTTCTCTTTGGTCTTCCTCCAAGCCAGTCATTAACACATATATTCTGTCTTGCTGAAGCTCACCTTCAAACCTCTCCTTTCCAGAGCGTGCCTCCACCTCTACTTTTTTTTTTCACCCGTTCCCTGCTCTCATTACAGATTTCAATGTCATCGAGCATCCAAGTCCATGGAGATTCCTGTCTTACCTCAGCTGTCATCCTGTCCGTCATCACTGCAAACAAGAAGCTCATAGCAGATCCCTGATGTAGTCCCTGATGGAGTAGGTGGAGAAACGAGAAGAACATTGGAATTTTGTGTGTCCATGTGAAATTACTTACAAGTACATTTACTTTTCATGAGCTTTATTTATTGCACTTCCAACATCATCCCATTGTTTTGGTAATTCTCTGCTTGTGGGTGGTTATCAGATGAGGTAGAGTGCTGCGTCTTTGTGTCCTCACTTTGCACTCACTTTGAATACCAGCATCCCACTATCTCCCGGTGTCACACCGACAGCTGAAAGCTACGCCCGGCTCATAGGGGGAAGATAGTGACGAGCTAATATCTGGGTTGTGCATCACATCCTGTCGGAGTCGAGGGGAGTTCAAGCCCCTTCATCGGAAAATGTCAGCTTTTAGGGTGCCAAGAAAAAAATGCCCTGTTATTTGAGTTTATTACATTGGCATTGGGGGTCAATAAAGTACTATCTTATCTTATCTTATTTTTTCTCTTTGCTTCTTTCTGGATTAAACTTTAAAAAAAAATGCTTTAGTTTCTGGGTTGTACTTTGAAGAGTTGATGAATGAGGAAAATGAAAGAGAGAGAAGGGAAGAAGAGGTGACTATTGTAGACCTCAGAGTAGCAGAGATTAGTAAAAGTGAAGTGAGGAGGAGAATTGAAGAGGATGAAGAATAGAAAGGCAGTTGGTCCAGATGATATACCTGTGGAGGAATGGAAATGTCTAGGAGAGGCAGCGGTAGAGTTTCTGGCTATTCAACAGGATCTTAGAGAAAGAAAGGATGCCTGAAGAGTGGAGAAGAAGTGTGATGGTGCTCATTTTTAAGAATAAGGGGGATGTGCAGAATTGAAGTAACTATAGAGGGATAAAGTTGATGAGTCATACAATGAAGTTATGGGCTAAAGTAGTGGAAACTAGACTGAGACTAGAAGTCAGCATTTGTGAGCAGCAGTATGCCTTCATGCCTGGAAAGAGTACCATAGATGCAGTGTTCGCTTTGAGAATGCTCATAGAGAAGTACAGAGAAAGCGTTGCGCTTTTGTAGACCTAGAAAAAGCATACAACAGGGTGCCCAGAGAAGAACTCTGGTATTGTATGAGGAAGTCTGGAGTAACAGAGAAGTTTGTTAGACTGGTCAAGGACATGGATGCTGGCTGTGAGACAGTGGTGAAGTGTGCTGTAGGTGAAACAGAGAATTTCAAGGTGGGGGTGGGACTTCATCAGGGATCAGCTCTGAGCCCCTTCTCCTTTGCAGTGGTGATGAACAGGCTGACAGATTAAGTTAAACAGGAATCTCCATGAACCATGATATTTGAAGATGATATTGTGATCTGTAGTGAGAGCAGGGAACAGTTTTAGGAGAATCTTGAGAGGTGGAGGTATGCTCTGTAAAGGAGAGGAATGAAGGTTAGTCACAGCAAGACAGAATATATGTGTGTGAATGACAGGAACCCAGGTGGAAAAGTGAGGCTACAGGGAGTGGAGATCAAGAAGTTGGAGGATTTCAGGTACTTAGGCTGAACAGTCCAGAGGAACGGAGAGTGTGGAAAAGAGGTTAAGAAACGGGTTCAAGCAGGTTGGAACGGGTGGAGAAAAGTTTCAGGGATTCTATGTGATAGAAGAATTTCATCTAGAATGAAAGGAAAGGTTTACAAAACAGTGGTGAGACCAGTGATTCTGTATGGTTTGGAGACAGTGGCACTGAACAAAAGACAGGAGGCAGAGCTGGAGGTAACAGAAATGAAGATGTTGAGGTTCTCTTTAGGAGTGACGGGGATGGATAGAATCAGGAATAAGTCCATCAGGGGGACAGCTCATGTTAGATGTTTTGGATAGAAGGTCAGAGAAGCCAGACTGAGATGGTTCGGCCATGTACAGAGGAGGGATAGGGACTATATTGGTAGACGGATGCTGGAATTGGAGATGCCGGGTAGGAGGTCTAGAGGAAGACCAAAGAGAAGATTTATGGACGTAGTGAGAGAAGATATGAAGGTAGTTGGTGTGAGAGAGAAGGATACAGAGAATAGGGTTAGATGGAGGAGGTTGATTCGCTGTGGCGACCCCTGAAAGGGAAAAGCCGAAAGGAAATGAAGAAGAAGCTTTAGTTTCTGTGTTAGGGTTAGGGTCACGTCAAATTGTCACCGATCTAAGCCCACCAAAATGTATCGAATAATATTTGAGGGAAATGTTCTCAGAGATGCCCTGAGCAAAACACTTCTTTTCTTTTCTTTTCTTTTCTTTTCTTTTCTTTTCTTTTCTTTTCTTTTCTTTTCTTTTCTTTTCTTTTCTTTTTAGGCATTGATGTTTTTGGTAAATCATCCATCGGAATCAAGAATGTCAATTCAGCAAAGTTCTTTAACTTCTATGCGTAACAAATTCAAGTTTGGTCTTGAAAAGTTTTAGATCTGTTTTGGAATGTGACCATGCAAAATAGGAGAGGGAAAATTACACCTACAATATTCAGCATTGTTGGAGTCGGAACGCTTTTCTCACCAGCTGAAGGTTTATGACTGTAAGCATATTTGACAGAAGGAATTAAAACTGTAAAACCATTTCAGTTCCCCGGATATGATTTCTCCTCCTCATGCACGGAACAAGTCCTCTGTGTTGTTATCGAGGTCAAACACATCTTGTGTGTGCACAGAAATCCCAAATCCATCCTGTCAGCTCCAGCGTCACTTCCGACACAAAGACGTCACCAGGGAGCAAAGACCTTTTCTCTTGGATTTCTGTATGATTGAGTTATTATCTGTGTCGTGGTAGAACCACCTTCCCCAAACCTTCAGTTGGCATCAAAAGGTGGGCTGTGGTAAAATTTATCTGGGCCACAACTGAGGAATTTCCTCCGTGGTAAATTAGCTTCCTTTAAGGACACAGTCATTTATTGAGCTGTAAATAAAAAAAAGGGTGACTCACTGTGCCACATTAGAATGAGACATTGCCCACAATCATGACAGTATCATGATATAATCCCTCTGTAAAAGGAGAAATGACAAATTTGCACATCTCCTCTAATATCACAAAATATGGCTATCAGGATGAAATTCTATTTGTACCGTTTTGGGTTGAAAGAGAAATCTATATTTGGCATCTGTGTACTGACTTTATTAAAAAGAGAAAGAGATTCAGGATTTATTGAAATGAGAAACCAAGTAATAAACAGGCAACGGAGTGACTGACAAGGAACACTGAAGGACAAACAGGGAATCAGACTGAGTGACAACGGAGAGTGAAGTAAAATACGAACTGCAATGAAGTCACTACAAGAGAGGTGCAGGGAGCTGATTTGGGCAACACGGAAGAAACCAGCGAGACAGAAAAGTACGGGTTACAGACAGGTGAGACACATGTGCCCAGAGAAGAGGAATCACACCAGAGGGAAACCAAACTGATGGGTGGAAACAGATGCAGCTAAGGTTGAGAGGCATGCAAAACACAAGAAAACAACAAAGCCGAAACAGGAAATGCTAAAACCCATAAAACAAAAGAGAAAAAAAATCCACAAAATGTCCAATCACAAGTTCAAGATAACAGAATCAATGAATCAAGAATCCCAAAAATATTCAAATAAATAAAAGTCTGTGAAATTGAAGTTGAAAAGGTATGACCTGGACTTTGTCACAAGGTCTGATGACTTTACAGGGTGACTGAATTCCTTAAAAGCAATAGCAAGAAAATCGCTTTCTGATCTTTGCAAGAACAGTACCACTACAGTTCATGGACAAATTGCTCCAACAGTACATAACGTACCAGGTTCCTCGAGCCATGCCCAAACTGTATATGCTTGTAATCTCTCACAGAACAAAGGAAAAGTACTTTGCTTGCTTTCATAAACTAAACTTGAACCTTGATTTCTTAAAGAACATCCTGTACAATTCTAAGGATATATTATGCAAACTAGCCAGTGATGCTTCCTGGCTTTGTTTGGGATGATGAACTGCCACTTTCCCTAAAGAAGAGTTTAGAAATGCTGAATGAAAAGTCATTCCGTTCGAAAGCAGTCTTCTATTCGGAACAGAAGAAGCCTCTCTGATAAAAGGTGAAACATCTTCTGGGGAGAAATCATGTCCAGTTGCCACGGTAAAATTTGAAAAGATACTTGGAATGTATTTTTATACAGTTCCAGAGCACAACCTAGGAGGACAAACAAACTTTCCAACTTTTTCTTCTGTGAATTGTTCCCCACATGCCCTGCGGATATTGGACGTTTTCTCCGGGGAAAGTTATGTGCTGTAGACGGTTGATCATGGTTGACACAATAATGACTGCAGTGGAAAGAGAGAGAACAGCAACGTCGCTGGCAATTGAAAATGCTTTATTTATGGTTCAAAATGACTTCTTCAGGAGTCTGAAAACTAAATGGCCACGGTTAAAGAGTAAATATCATTACCTAATTGCATTCTTGTAAGCTAAGCTTGTATCGCTCATGATGAGCTATCATAGTTCAGGGGTGAGTTATTGGAGTATTTTTCCTACAAGAATAGATCAAGCTTTCTTACCATGGTAGAGAGGTTTACAAGTCCCAGTGATCCAAGGAGTTCAGTTGTCGTGGACTTTATGCCCCTGACTGGATCAACCAATATAGTGCAAACTCCCATGAAGAAAGTCACAGTCAGGCACAGTCCTAAAGACAACATAGGCCCCCCCATCCCATGGGCCACATCTGTGGCAGGCCATTCTACTTGGAGAATTCAATCCTCACGTGGCCATGCCTACGGATCCCCTATAAGAGCTGAAAGAAGTGACCAGGGAGAGGGAAGTAAGGGCATCTTTGCTCAGGCTGCTGTTCCAGTGACCCAGCCCTAGTAAATGGAAGAAGATGGATGGCTGGATGGCTGGCTGGATGGATGGCTGGCTGGATGGATGGCTGGCTGGATGGATGGATGGATGGATGGATGGATGGATGGATGGATAGATCAAGCATTCTTGCATCACAAAGGCCCAAGGAAATAAACATGTGATCAAAGCTGAATGAAAGCACATTTAAGATGCTTGTTAGCCTCCAAATACAGATGACAACCTCACATTTACCATTGAAAGTTCTAGCATTTGTAGATAGCCTCAGGCAGTCTGCTAAGGAAATCATTTATTAACCCTCTCGGGAAGGATGCCTTCTTCTAAATTGCAAAGATTGAGATACTGAAAAGTAATATAAAGCACTTTACTAACATTGTCCCTCTAGATCTGATTCCCCAATCCTTTTTATAAATTAATGAATTAACTTTACTTTCGTTGGGTATCTACATTATGAAACTTTGCAGACAAATATTAAGCAAATGGTGCAGTTTTTGGCTGCATGTATTGCCAGGAAATTCTTATGAAATCTGTTTTTTCAGAATGGCATTGTCATAACAACAAGTTGTCAAGTACTTTTGCCGTTCTGCTGTAGGATCAAACTAACCCGGTTTGTCCAGTGGTCTTATGCATCTGCTGGAAACTGTGAGAACTGCTTATGAAACAGTGTTGGGATCATCACGAAAGCCAAGCCCACCAATGAATTATACTGTTTCAGTTAAACAGTGCTAAAATCTAATATTTCTTGCTGGGATCATATAATCTAGCCACTATCGAACCAACCCACCACTGGGAAATGTCAAGATAACTCATCTGACTAACAATTAACACAGCCCTTTTTTTCTCTGCACGATTCATCCACAAATCTGACTTGCATACGAGGAAATGAGTTTTTTGAGACCATCAGAGTACACTTTGGCACCACTGCTACACCACTGAGAATACAGCTACCTTTTTCTTACGAGCAAAATTATAAATGCTACTGCTTGTTATAAACAGTGTTAAATGTATTATTTTGCTTCTTGTCGAAACATTTGAACTCTTCTATGTACACAATTTCACTTTTTCGGACAGAAAGTGGGAATGAATAAAAATCTAATGATGCCGACCATAATTTTAGAGGACAGCCTTCTTGAAATTCTCTTGAAACCTGCAAAGCAATAATTTCAGCCTCTCTCCTTTAACTGCTTTCAGATATTTACATTTACTGTCTCCAGAACTCTTGCTGTTCTATGTGACACATGAAGGGGCGATTTGCAACAAGGTAGGCATGAATGATTGAAACACAATCATTCATTCAGGTTTTTTTTATTTTTTATCAGCACTCAAAAGCCAGAGCAGCATCTACTGTATTTAGATGAAAGCAGTCATGGGTGCACACAGGCAGGTTGTTTTCACTGCTTTTAAGATACCACCATTTTAGCACTGCAATTCACCTCTTTGCCTGTTGCCAAGCAACTCCTGACACTTTTGAGGATGAGGAGCGCAGGCACTGGCATGGAATTTCCACATGGTTTTATGCTATGCACCTAATGGGTTTTTACGTCATTTGGATGAATGGAAAGTCTTAAAAATAAATAATTCTTAATCCGGTGTGTGAGTGGGGAGACTGCTACCAGAGTTGGACCAGCTTAAACTTTGGTTATGGACGTGGCCACTGAGTGTTGTTCACTGCTAGAGGTGATTAAACCTTGATGGCAAATTAGCCAATCTAAGGTAGGTAGAATTAATCTGAGGAAGATGCAGCCGCCAACATGCAATCATGTGACCCTCATTCCTGGTACGGCCATTCCATCACCTTTACTCAGTTCACCAGCATTTTCGACCAGGTCCTCTGCGTCCTCCAAGTTGATCCCCTGAAGTTGTTAGCCCTCCTCAATAATGTCTAGCCATGTGACACAGGGTGCCAGTGGGCTTTCCAAAACCAATATAGTGGAGGTGGAGGGGCCATCTGATGTCCTCGATGCTCCCGAGAGCCCTGCTGTCGAAACAGCAGCATCTGTCAGGAGGACAAAGAGAACTGCGATAAATACACAGCTTTGTCGTGGGGGAGATAGAGTGACACCAAAGGGACTTCCAGAGAGACTACATGACTTCTTCATTGCCATGTATGCAGTCAGTTTTTGATTTGAAGTCACTGAAGTTGGTGATGGTGGAGTCCAGGTAGGTAAAGGGGATAACAAATTCTGGAACACCAGAGCAAACATGCAGACAGGAAGGGTCGGGTCCATCACACCCATAACTTTGGTCTTCTGCCAGCTCACCTGGAGGATGAGCTTTGCTGCTTCCATATGGTAAGCGGTGAGCGTGCTGCTGAGGTGTTGGTGGGAGGAGCATTGTGTCATACCATATGGCAGGTCGGCCAGATGGCAGTTGACTAATGGCAAGCCTAGAACCTTCTCACAAACCTTATGAGATGATTAATGGCAGAGTTTACTTGGTCAGTGGAACCAGCCACAGCCCCTCCTGTTCACACGGACACAGCTTACGGAGTTGTTGTATCCCAGTTGGAACATGGCAGTGATCTTGGGAGGCACTGACATACTTCCGAATATTCCAGAGGTCAGTGGTGGTCAATGGTGTCAAAAGTTAGTTGCGATATCAATGGCTTTTTGGAGTGAGGTTTTCATCTACTCAAGACGTTCAGGGCATACTGACTAAAGGTCTCTCAGTTTTCAATGTCATCGACAGGCGGGGCAATGGGTGTCTGTGATGGAGCAGACTAGGTGATGTCGGGGTCAAACTTTGAGTGTGGGCTGAGTGACCAGGTGATCCATGTTGCAGAGCTGCACTCTTCTTAAGACCTGGCAGTTGGTGATAGAGGATCAGAGATGATGATATGATCATTGCCTTCCTGGTTCTTCCATTTCGGGCCATATGAGAATGAGTTTCCAAGAAAAAGAGGCATCTATGGCGGCAAGGTGGCGCAGTAGTTAGTGCTTCTGCCTCACAGCATGAAGGACCCTGGTTCGATTTCGACAGGGGACCTTTCTGTGAGGAGTTTGCATGTTCTCCCCGTGTCTGTGTGGGCTTCTTCCGGGTTCTCCAGTCTTCTCCCACAGTCCAAAAATATGCAGAAGGTTAACTGGAATAAATCAGGAGGATTGTCCTGATGTGTGAATGAGGGAATGGTTGGTTTTCTCTATACTTGGCCCCGGGATTGACTGGCGAACAGTCCAGGATGTACCTCGCCTCTTGCATGATGGAAGCTGGGATAGACTCCAGCGTCCCCCAGAACCCTAAGTGTAGGATAAGTAGTAGATAATCGATGAATAGGCGTCCGTGCTTCAAAGGTCATGGGATTGATAGAGGAGTAGTAGGCAGGTTACAGGGTTACCATTGTCATTGGTGGAGTCATTGGCAAATGTGGTGCTGATGGGTTGTGGAGAATTCGGGCCCTTCAGTCTGTCCCTGGAGGAGGTTGATATGGTATTGGAGCTTATCCCATCACCTGGTCAATGAAAGTGTCCTTGTCTGTGTCATCTGCAACATTAGTGGGGGCATGGGTGATGATCACAATCATCTTGCTGTGTAGATGGATGAAGAGGGCAGTCAATAGTCTGTCGCTAATTGGGTTCCAGCTGATAAGTGACCAGCGCACATGCTTGGACATGGTCAGCGACATTTCTGTTGTTGCATAAAAGGACAACTTTATATTTTATACAGGACTTCCATTTATTGAACATAATGTTAGACTCTATTCAAGGAAGACTTGATTCAGAAGTTATTCTAACTTCAAAAGTTTGGGTAGGTGGTGATTTTATTTTAAACCTCTTTGTCACCATATCTTTTTAATCACAACAACCAAGGCAGAATCATGCTTCATCTGTGTTTTATTTGTGTCTTTAATTGAGCTCCCTGTAAATATTGACCTATGAAGTTAATTAGCGATGTGTTCTGTATGGATTTATTTAGATGGAGTCATTTAAAAACAAAGTCCTCTCACTCACTGAGGGAATTTTTTTTTTTTTTTTTTGCGACCATGCTTTGAGTATTTCAAGGCCATTATAGATAAATCATCATGATAAGGTGAAGCCAAAATTATGTATTTTTTGGGGTTGCTCCTTTCAGTTTATCAATTTATCGAAGATGGCAGCAGCCTATTTACAAAACGTGACAGTCCATCTTTGACTCCATGATCAACATCTTGCCTGTGATTATTCTCTCTCCCTGTGCTTTGGGGTGCTACTGCCGCACTGTTCTGCCAGACGAAGCTTCAATCGGTAAAACACACCTAGCCTACAAAACTGCTCGTGTGGATTGCAGTTTTTACCTTTTGCAGCAGTTTGATGGATGTAGCTCAGGCCTGCCGCTTCAAAGACTTCAACTGTGTCTGCTTGAGGATGCAAGGGAAGGATGGTAAATGGTAAATGGTCCCAACTTATACAGCACTGTAATCACCTTGCGGGTCCAAAGCACTTCACTCTGGTTCACATCAAGCTCAATTGGGGGTTCATTGTCTTGCCCAAGGACACTTCAACATGTAGACAGGAGGAGCCGAAGATGGTCATGTTTGACGTGCATGCAGTGCAAGATTTCAGTCGGTAATACGTGTATTCTCACACAACTGACATATCTTTTCTATGCTTTCCCTGGAGGGCTTGCAAGTGTTCAATTTAAAATGACACCTGCTCTTCTAACCTGCAACTCATTCAAACACTATGATAGATTGCTCCAAAGGCTCCACTAACATTTACAGGGACAGCTCAATTACGTTTGCTTACATGAACAGCATGAGAAATGTTTTATTATTCTATTGCAAAGGTGTCGCAGGGCCTTGTAATCCCACATTGTGCTTCTTTTCATTGTGCTTTCAAGAATCTATGTAAATCTAAACTAAGATCTCAATTGCATGTATCATGAAACTTCAGCAAAAAGCTCCAGTTATACCAGTTACACACCGACCCCCCTCTGTTGCTTAGTGACACATTTTGACAACTAAAGGCAGGTTTCAATTAGAAGCAGGTGTTAGTTACGGTCTAGATTTACAAGCATTCAGACATAAGGCAGATTAACCTATCGTCTGAGCCATCGGCAAAAGGAAATCTGTGCATTTCTGATTTTTAGGATTTCTAAAAGAAAGCATTAAAAAAATTGAATCATAGTGGATACAGGACTATCCTGCTAATTTACACGCTGTATGTTACTTGATCATTTGTCGTGAACCCAGTTGGATAAGTTCATGCACTGTGACTTTTTAAAAGTCTGAATTGATGGAAATAAAGTTTTGTGCTGGATCAGTTCAACTCGGTCAACTGCAGCAAGCCAACACACACTGGGTTTTAGTATTATTTCAACTTTGACACGTGAACCCCTTTTTACCTCTTGATAAAAAAGTCTATCTTGCTTCCATGGAGACAGCAACACATTGACTATGAGTAGTTAACCTTTAGTTGTGGGTGCATGATTTTCTCTCTCAATACAAAGATGTGTCCTTGGAGCATTCAGCAGAAAAGACCTCAGCCATAGAAAATATTGTCTTTTCATCTCCCATCCGCAGAGTTCCTGAATAGAAGTCATTCCACTTCCTCCCCTGCAAACACACACTTTACATTGTGAGTCTGACATTTGGAAGCAAGATGGTATCAGGAACAGCGATAAGACACAGGACAAATGACCATCGTCAACTGCCGCTCAACGTGACAAATGGGAGCCTCTGATGTTTGACCCGACCCAATCAATCAATTCAATGGACAGGATAATTTTTCATTGTTTTTTCACTGAAAGAAACCTGATATAATTTATCACCTCATCTGGTAACCTGCAGGTTAATTGTTTCTTTTTTTTGTACTTTTCATACTCATTGATTTTTTTCCAGTAGAACAATACTGGATTATTTAATTATTGGTGGTTATTAATCCCTCAGCATCTTTCAATCGGTCACCAAAAAAGAAGAAACATTATATTCCACATAATTTGTGGAATCTGTCAAGTCAGATTAATCAGTAATAGAGCCAAGGAAAAACTGGCTTTTACCAGGCGTTAGCATTGGACAGATCCCAGCCCAATGTTGGCGGCCTTCTGTCTCAACTGGTTGGGGTAGAAAGAGAGAGACCCAGAGAGAAGGACAGAGAGAAAGAAAACAAGAGTGCGATAGAAACAGTCAGGTATGAGGATTTAGAGCGACAGGTGCATATGATCTATGACTACAAATAACAATTACAGTTACTATGACAGTTACATGACAATAAATATGATAATACATTTTATATTCATAAAAGAATAACAATGGTGGACACCTGACAAGATCGGCACCTGGGAAATGAGAGACTCTAAGGACTTGGGATATGATATGAGGTAACGTTTATGCATTGATGAAGTGCATCATGGGATATTCCTCAGCAGAGCAAGCCTATGGCAGCATTTCTAAGGGTTAGCCTAGCCTTTACTATTAGCTTTCTCAAAAAAGGAAGGTTTTGAGCTTATTCTTAAACATAGTGAGGTTTTCCATCCCTGGATATAGATTGGAAAATGATGAGGAGAAGAGGAGTTTGGTGAGTTAATGTTCTGGCTACCCATCTGCTATTAGAGTCTCTAGGGACCCCAAGTAGCCTTTGTATATAGCTTGTGAAACTCAAGTGTTCATGGGACCCAGAGTTTTAAAAAGTTAGAAAAGCAATTACTTCATAGTTCACATCTTTATTATGAGAAACAAATTTGGGGAACTCTCGCTCTAAAACACCACTCTGTCTACTTAGCTTAACATCAATGAAACATGCCCTTTTTTGTATGGCAAAAAATCTCTGGTGATATAACATTAATTTAAAAATCCCCTGTTTAAGGAAGGTTATGTTGACAGATCTCGAGTTCATCCGGACATATTTGTGAATTGAACAATGAAAACGCCCATGGGGTTATTTGAGTCGAATTATTCCAACAGCCCAGAAACCGACTGTTTCAATCACATTTATTGTGTTGTTTCTATCATGGTTAAAATGCTTTATTTAATTTTAATAGTTCTTCCTCTTGTTTTTTGTTTAATTGGGCCGTTACAGTGGTGCACTGGCACCTCTCAGCATGAAAGTTCCTGGTTCTATATCAGTGGCTAAGTTTGCATGTTCTCACAGAACCTGTGTGGGTTCTCTCCTGTTTCTCCAGCTTCACCTTACAAACAAAAAAATGCAGTATGTTCACTAAAGAGTCTAAAAGTGAATTAGAGAGTCAAAGGTTGTACTGTGTGTCCTCATATGTAGCCCTGTGACTAAGAGGGTGATCCGACCAGTCATCCAAAGTCGGAGAAAGATTCACCACAGCATGTCAGGAATTGTGGGATGTTCAGAGATCAGAACCTACCAACGTTGCTTCAAGGAAAGAAACGAGTAGAAAGGGCTCATTCAGGGCTCTGAACCAACCGAGGCTCATCGATATGAGAGGGGAGTGAAGGCTGGCCTGGTTGGTCCGATGAAACAAGAACTGAACCTGTAAAAATTTGAACGTCTCAGTGAGTGTGTTCTGTGTACCTAGGGAAGATATGGCACCCCCAAAGCACTATGAGAAGAACACGAGCCTGCAGAAGTAACGTGATGCTTTGCTTGCTGTTCTGCTGAAGAACTATTACTTACAGAAATGCAGAAATCGCCTGTACTGGACGATGTACACTCTTTGCAGTGCCAGGACTCGCAAACTGCAGCGATCTCTTTCAGCCCAACTTTGACATGCCCCCAAAACTCCCCAGCTCTCCATTTGAGCATCTGTGGCAAGTCTTCGACAAATACGTCCAATCCTCGGAGGCTCCACCTCACAATTTGCATGTCTTGGTGTCTGATAGTGCAGCATAACTTCTGAAGTGTAGTGGAGTCGTGCCTCAGCAAGTAAGGGCTGTTTTAATGGGGTCCGACACAACATGAGACAGGTGGTCATTATTTTAAGGATGATCGAAGAGTCATACCAATACAATACTAATACTGTCTATGTTAGTGAGTTATAATTATTTGCTGACATCATCAAAGCTGATTTTTCAGTTTCTTACAGTTTTTCTAAGCTTTTATTGCTCTGTGTTTTAGTCCACTTGTATAATGTTGCTACGATGGTTTCCCCTCCCTTCCTCAGGCAGTGTGGTTTTCAGAGTGTGATGTGAGGGGCTCTCACTCTATGAGACAAAAGAAGGGAGACTGGAGAAACACTGATCAACAACCTGAGACACACCCACACACACATACACACACACAAACAGACAGAAAAGCTCCCTCTGGCTCTCTCTGCTCCAGTAAACATAAAATCAGAATTCCCAGTCATTTTTCACCACAATGTTATGCTCAGAGAGGATGTTTGAATCCAAAGTTTGGGCTCATATCAATAAATGACATTATCCTGCTTCTTACACTTGCAATAAAATCTCGGACACCATGCATCACGTGTCCACTGAGTTATAAACAACTCTTATTTAATGCTGCTGATGTGATTCAGCAGGATGTACATTTTTCATTCCCTTCCACTACATACACGATCAACCAAGCTTGAGAGCCGGTATATTGGTTGCCCCTCTGCTGCAAATAAACTGATAAATAAGAGATGGAGAACCTGTAGAATCCCCTGACTGGAGAACAGCTGACCTCAAAGTTCAAGTGAAGAAAGTTGAAAAAGTTTATGATGGTGTTGTGTGACAGAGGTTGGTGAGGGGCAGTTCAGCAGCCGCAGATTGAGCGGAGGCAGTTCTGGTCTCTGGTTGTCCACTTCCTTCAGACTGAAATTCAATCAAAGAATCCAAGATGTATTAAGGCAGAACAGTGTGAGATAAGCCTGGAACACAAAGACCAAAACCACATAAACCAGGTGTTGGGAATTAAAATGAATGTTTTGGTCGTATCCTGCAGATGAAATTAGAGCTTCAACTCCAAGTCTATGTCTACAGATGAGCCAGGAGGACCTCTGATGTTCTTTTAATAATACCGCTAACAGCTGAGTCTGCCTTGAGTATTTGGAGATACATTTAAGTAATTAAAGGACATTTAAACACAGATACCCTCCAACAATTTAACTACCCACCTATATTTCTCCAAGAATTAAGTTCAAAAGAAGTCACGGAGGGGTCGCAAGGTGGTGCAATGGTTAGTTTTTCCATCTCACATTATGAGGGTCCCTGGTTCTATTCCGTCAGGGGGCCTTTCTGCATGGAGTTTGCATGTCCGCCTCCATTGTTTTTCACTGAGTTCTCTGGTGGGGCTGGAACCAATCCCAGTTGGGTTGTCTGCTGCTACCCTGAGGGCAGGATATGTGGTAAAGATAATGAATGATTGAAGGAAAATTATAAAAAAGGAACTCGGAAGTCTGAAAATCCTGACCAACAAAATTAATTTCCTCGTGACACATAAATCCAACTCTCCAGAAGTGATTGGATCAAACAAAGAATTATTGTATTCTTCTCGCAGATATTTTGCAGATTTCATGCTGCTTGTCCAAGCCATATTCTTGTGATTTTTATGTCAATCTAATAGATGTTTCAAATACGAAAGGGCAACGTAAGTCGCGAAAATCTACAAAGACAAGTATAAGATCAAAGAATTCTCCAAGAAAAAGACAAAAAATAAGATATATCTAATATTGGTTGAATAATTTGATTCATGGAAATGATCTTGGTCCTCCTGTAGGGTCATGAGCCCCATTTCAAAAACCTCCCCATTAACAAATGGCAAATGATTTTACAAGATAATATGGCAGTCGAGTATTTCATGCCTTCTGCCCCAATTTGGAAATAAACAGTGAATAATTCTTCTTCGAGCAGTTTAAAGTGTTTAAATTCTCAAACGGTCACTCATTTGTGTGTTTTTCAAACACACTTACACAGTTTCCTAGTGATGCCTGGCCTCCTTTCTCTCCCTCTACAAAGTAAAGCGATTCATCTTGCTCCTCCTGCTTCTCCTCTGTCAGGGAGAGGTGTTTCTATTTAAACACTGTGAAGGTGTAGTTTGGGACTGTGGGAACCCGGAGGAAGACGAGGCCAGGAGGGGGCCGCATATTCACAGATAATATCATCCGTGCGTCGGATTCAGGCCGTTCACCGGCCCAACCTCCCCCCACCCCACCCCCCATTTGCCCTTCAAACAGCATCCATCCTTGGATCACCATGGCAACAGGGCACACTCTCAGGACAAAGCAGCAGCAGATATGAAAAGGATTATGCAAGAGAAATTTAGATGAAAGTGGGTTTGCTATTAAAATTCACCAATGACAAACATAATTGCGGTTCTCCAATCAAATGCAGAGGGGAATGATATGTGATTAAACAGCAAACACAAACCAGCATGGAGAAGTGTGAGATTGTTGTGTATGTTTGTCTGTTGGTCTGTGTGTCTGTGTTTGTGTGTAATTGTGGATGCTTGTACATTACATGTGGCAAATGTTCATTTGGAGCTCATATATCTGACAGATTTTTTTTAAGATTTATGACACACAAATGGGAGGGGGGTTGCAATTCAAAGAAATATAATTAAATTTAAAAATAATTTTAAAAAAAACTATTAAGTGTTGACTTTATACTATTTAGAATTCAGACTTCAAGACTGAACCTGAAAAAACATTAACTGCATGGAGAAATTACATTTCAGCTAATCATCATTTACTTCCCCCCTTTTATTGGGTCAATCAGGCCAACATTATATTCCCTCCACATGTTCTGGGGCAACCTTGGGGCTTCTTTCCAGGTGATCTTTGTTCAAAGGTGTTCTGGTAACATGTACACTTATGAACACCCTGTGTTTATTATTGGCAATCCATGTCTTGCACAGATGTCCAAAAACCATTTGGGTTTTGATCTGACCCAATTACCCCATTCTTGGGTTCACCAAAGCTCTGTTGAGCGATGAATTCCCACCGCAGTACTATGGAGTCAGCAGGCAGTCCCCAGTCCTGGAGACCCTCCTTCAACTCCAAGAATTACCTGATTGAGAACAATCATGTTTTTTTTTTATTTCTTTAATTATATTTTGTTTATCATTTTCCAGAAAATTCACTGCATTTTTTAAGACACTAAGACATTCATAATCAGAAACCAGACAAATAAATTAAATCCAAAATTTAAAAAATAGCTAGCAAAAAAGCAAAAAATGCTACTTATGAAAGTATTACTAATAATTTGCTTTGACAATTATAATTTCAAATGGACAAAAAATGATTTCATGAAAAAAACTGACCTTCCACCACTCTTGAAGGAGAGTTGGAGGTAAAGAGTCTTTGACATCATGATTTTTCGGGTCAGGACCAGTAATGTCCTGGAACCGCTGCCTTGCCAAATGAGTTTACTGCTATCACTGAACATCTAAACATGACAAAACATATGGTAATCAGATGAAAGATTCCATCAGATGTTGGCGCTGATTTTGCGGGTGGTTTTTACCCAGACACACACCAAACAGCCGTGCGTGTGTGCTATGGAAAGATAAAGTTTGGTGAAACGTGCCATAACACACATGCTAGGGGCTGAGATGTAAGATAGTCCTGCCTTTTATACACGTGTGTATTAGTGTGTATATGTGTGTAGCTACAAGTTGGTGTGTGTGTTCATGTATATGTGTGTGTAATGTTAGCAAGTCTATCTATCCCTCAGTTCTGACATCAAGGTCATTAAATGACACAGATGGGAGTCTCGCTCTCATTTCACGCCTTCAGTGTTTCCTCTGCATGACCGCATGACGCAGTTAATGAGCTCTCAGTGTCTCTCACATCAGCTCACACACATTAAGATGATTTATGGCCACGTTCAGGCACAACATCTCCAAAATCCTGTACCCGGCGCCGAACCCCGTTGTTTCTGACCAATCGACCGAGAGGCCACAGTCTACTTGCCCTTTGTTGGTGCATCCTTGTCCACTTGAAGTTCTTTGTGTGCAAAATGAAACAGAAAGAAATTCAACAAATGGGACGTGTTTGTGAAAACGATGTCATTTTTAGGTTGAATTGACTTTGGCTTGTCTTCGACCACCGTCCAGGATAACGGCCGCTCTGCTGACCACATTTTAGCATTTAAGGGGCATACTAAAGCACACTTCCCATGTAGCCAGGCATCTTTGACCAGATTTCTATGTGTCAAACACTGGTTATATATTGTCACCTCGTCAAAATAATTGCCTTCTTAAAATACAAGACTGTGTCATTTTAGTTATTTATGCAAATGTGTTTTGTATATTTTATATATGTACAGGTTTTTTGTTTTTCAAACCACATTGTCACTTTCATTGTTTATTTTAATCATTCTTTTAGATCCATATTTTGGAAATATGTATATGTCTATACAGTGTTCTTAAGTGTTAAATAAGATGCCTCAAATAAAATGTTTTGTTTTTTTTTTTAGTTTTTCACAAAACACAAAAAAACGAGCCTTATATTGAATAAGGAGTTGGTATAGACAAAAAATAATTATTTTCATCAAAAAGTGACCTAGCCAGTAATGTTAAGAAAGTGAAGATGTACTCCAAAATGCAAAATACTCCAAAATTATAAAAGACTGAACAAGTACAAAAGGTTGTAGGGCGTTTTACTCACATTCAGACATTCCGAAACTTTATTGTCATCTAAAACGTACACACAGTGCACATATCGGACATTATTTCGTTTGAATTGTACCTTACAGTGTTTTCTCTAAAAGGAATTTATCAATTGTAAATTAAAAAAAAAGTGCCAATTAGAAAAAAACAACACAAAAGATAAAAAAACATTTGGACATGTTTGGATCTGTTAAACAATATGAATATTGCACCATTTTAAGAAACAATATGTAGACTATTAACATACTCTCTCTGTATATATTAAGAATCTATAACTGCACTACTCTCCATCCTGTTCTATGGCTAAGAGACTTGGCCCTTAAACAAGACTCTGGCTGCAAGAATCAATGGCTCTGACAGCAGGGCTCTCAGAACCATTGAGAACATCCGGTGGCCTCAGCAGGTTTCCACAAAGCGCTTTGAGCCCGCACGTGCCAGCGCAGAGCATCCTGCCTGCCTGCGCAATGCCGAAACCATTGGTTCGGCCATGTCCTCCGCCTTCCTCCTGACCGCCCGACAAGAGCCATCCTCCACTTTGACCCAAGGGCCTCAGGTTGGAGAAGACCACGAGGCAAACCTCGCACCCGATGGCCTTACGTCATTGCGGGCGACCTCAAATTTCATGGAGCCATGGAGGATGCAGAGGAGTTGGCACAAGACCGCCAGCTCTGGAAAAAACTGGTTCATCTGGTCGGCTCAACGCACGGGGACGGGTCGCCCCCCGACCTTCACAGGAGCCCTAACTAACTAACTAACTCTGTTTATATATACACACACACACGATGTACTATACATTTACAATACATACATGTATGCTGCATATACATATATGCTATTCATACATGTACATTTATACATATTTTTGAAACGAATCAGTGCTGTGTTAATCATGTTATTTCAATACAATATTGATATTATGGAGAGGCATTAAAAATGGTGACCTGATCTCAATCATTAGTAAATATTCTTGTGCTGTAAATGTCTGCACAAAGAGGGTTTTATCATCAATTTCAAGTTGTGATTGATAACTTCTTCTATTACTTCTTCTATTTCATTTTATTGTCAATATGAAGTTTATTTGTGCTACTTTTGAGGCTGTTTCATGATCCAGATTTACTTAAGTGCTTAACATGAAAAGCAATTTATATTTAAAGACATTTCAAATTCCATTAATACTTACTACTTAATGCAGTTATTTATCGATCTATTAAATGCTCGGGTTTGGAGTTCAGTGATACAAGCGTTTCAACCAACCCAGAATCATCCTGCTCGCTGGCTCACTTGCACAGCTTTCATGTCCCTGTGTCTGTTTCACTCATCAAAAATAAATAATTTTAGGGCATTTTTTTCTCTTCTGATCAGAGTCTCTGCAAACTTCAGAGAGTAGATCCATTGTTCAGTCACGTTTTACCTCTCGTCTCATTTCTGTTGATTCTCTCTTCAGTCAGACTTGGGACTGGGGCTTCTCAGTCATCCTCACCCCATCCCTTGATCAACATGTCCCTGTCCGCTGCGCCTCCCTTCAGGTGTGGCAGCTTTGACCTTGACAGAAATCAGTATTCAACACAGACGGAGAGCCATCAAAATGTAAATGATTACGTGTCGTGCCAGAAAGTGGGAGTGGGTGCATTGCGCGTCCAATGAGACGTGCCTTCAGGGGCCAGCCTAATCGATCTGGAGTGTGCGTGTGTGTATGTGTGGAGGGGGGGCTGCAGGGACTTCCCTGTCTGATTATATCGAAATTGTCTCCTTGGTTACCAGCTCACACAGCAGGTCACGACTAAAGAAGATACTCGCTGGTGTTGCAGCATCGAAGGCGGCGGCGTGCTGAAGGCGGGTTCCTTGTTCCCATTCATCCTCTGTGCCTGAGCTGCTGCTCAAAGAGGTCTGGTAATGATGTTCTACCTGGATATGAAAATGAATTCCAACGAGCTGAATTGTGAAGTCTGTTGTCAACTCATTTACTGGGCTGGTCTATGTGCTGATATCATGTGGTTGTTTTTTCATATTCAAAGTTTTCCCTGTTATCGTTGAAACACAGATCATTGCCTGGGAAAAATGTTTGTTATAGATACTTATTTGTAATTTACGTCCTTTTTTTTCTCTGGTTGGCACGGTGTCGCATTGATCAGCTGTTCACAAGAAGGTCCCTTGTTTGATTCCTACGGGGGGGGGGCTTTCTGTGTGGAGTTTGCATGTTCTTCCCTGGGTCTGCATGGGTTTCCTCCGGGTTCTCCGGCTCCTGCCCACAGACCAAAAACATGCAGAAGGTTCATGGCAGACCCTAAATTGTTCAGATGTGTGAATGACAAAGTGAATGAGTGTATATCTCTATATGATGCATGAATGAGAGACTGAATGGTTGTGGGCCTCTATATGAGGCCCTGTGATCGACTGGTGATCAGTCCAGGTTGAACCCCGCCTGTAACCCAACGACAGCTGGGAGAGGCTCCGGCTTGGCCGCAGGATTAGCTGTATAGATGATAAATGATTGAATGAAAGTATCTTAATCGTTTTTTTCAGAAATATCAAGAAATTGCGCCCAAAAATGTACTAAAAACCTGCCAAGATTATTATCAATAGATTAACTAAACATAATCGAGTATTGTATTAAAAGAACCGATGATCTGCTGATTAGAACTACCAAGTAATGTCCAGGGAATTACAAAACAATTCATTAGATCAAAAAAAAAAAAAATCAATTGAAACATCAAATCAGAGAGAGTAATCTAAACATCCCCTTGACCAACTTGTTAATGGTACTCCTTTGTTTCAGAGTATCTGCATCTCTTCCTGGTTTTTAAGATTTCTTTTTCATCCAGAAAACAGTTGAAAGTGTTGGCAGATCAAGCAAGGGCTTGGATGATCTGGAGCAGGTTATATCTGAGTCTGCGGAGGCACTGACTGCGAGAGAGGTGAGTGCAGGTTGAGCCAGCGGTGAGGGCAGCTGGAGATCTGGAGAAGAAAACAGCCATCGATGGCCTCGACCAGCTTTTGCATGCAGAAGTAGTTTTGGATTCAAAGATTAGGTTCAGGATTAGAATCAGGTTGGACTTCTCTTGCAATGGTAAGAGACGGGGAGTCAATGACAGACCCTACTAATACAGAGATGCTGGGAAGTTTGTAAGGCCATGAGAATTTTTCATATTTTTGCATAAATGTGGCACAAATCATTGCCATGAAAGCTGGCTATACTTACTTTTATCTCATGCAGAAGATGTGGCAGGGGACTATTTTTCAAATAAACATGAACAGCTATCATTATTTTTGTCCCATTTGTAAAAGCAGGCTTTCGACAACTACTGTTTGGACTTGTTTGAAAAGCAGGCAAATGCTTTGTGTCACATTTGTGCAAAAAATATGAAAAAAACGAGAAGGTTCACGAACCTTCAAGCAACATATTTCTTGGAGTATGTCTGTGCAAGAAGGAACCTCAGTAGTGACTTTTCATAGTGACTTTTGTCAGTGGCAAAGTTTGATGTGTGTATCTTTAATCTTTTGCATCATTACATTCCTTTTTTACTTCCACAATCTTGAAAGAAAAGTTAGCCAAACATATCTGGATAGAATTTGCCTTCCGTTCTGGGGAACGGTGGGGTTAAAGAGATTGTAAACCTTTACCCTCCAGGTGAAGGCGATGTTGACGGGAGCTGTATGTTGTGGTTTCAGGTGTAGTTGGTGCTTTGACCCTGAGGAGCAATGAGCAGAGGCACACACACGAAAACACACACACAAGCTGAAAACTCTGGCATCGCCGTCACAGCCGAAGCTTTTGTTTTATTACTCAATCCAGCTCCATTAAAGAGCGCACCCTGCAGTATAAGTCATCTGAAGGTCTTCTTTAAATCTCGCTGCTTCATTACCTCTGGCCTCCACTGGAGTCGAGGGTATGGCAGTTTTTCCACAACAGTCGGATTCATTTAGCTGGCAGTCTATGGGTCTATTCTTACAGTTCTGCTCATCTACTTCAATTTACAGCAATTAACATTAGATGTAATGAAGATGATGTCTAATAAGGATATTGAGTATCTATTTACATAGGTACAACTTTAATGCACACTGTTCCATGTGTTCTCAGTATTTGAGTTTTTTTTAGCAGATTTTATGTATTTTATTGTTGATTTGAGGTTATTTTTTTAAAGAATTGGAAAACAAATGACTTGAATACATAGAAATTTTGCAAACAATTTTCCAAAAAACAACAGGTTGATTTGGAAGTTATTGACCACACCAGTGCGGGCTGGCCCATCAGGCAATATAAGCGAATGCTAAGGGCACTATAGCCTCCAGGGGGCGCCGCAATATCTAATTGCCCCTCGGGGACAAATAAAGTTTCTCTGATTCTGATTCTGATTCTGATTTCACCTTCCATATAATTGTATATATTTACAAGTATAGCAAATTATTACAATTACCTCTCAAAATTTAACCATAAATTGAATCAAATATAAAGCTATGCTCTGTTAACATTACTAGAAATTATAATACCAACTAAGTCTCACTCCCTCCTCCTCCTGCTCACTGTCTGGGGGGGGGGGCAAATTATGATTTATTACTAATATGATTATTTATTCACTTATCTATTGGATTTTGTTGAGTGGAAAGGGTATTTATATTTTTTTTAAAGATTTTTTTGTATTAGTTGTAATTTGATTAGCATGTAAATTGGGTGACATGTTATCTTACAAATTACAGAAAATGCTAAGAACATTGCTATCCAACTTTTTTGTCAGTCTATGTAAATTGCAGATGGAAGAGAGCAGGAAACAAAATCTTGCCCAGGGCGCCAACTTGGGTACGGCCAGCTTGGGACCACATCATTACTGTCAGGTCAGAATTCACTTTTTTTTTTAAATATTTACTTTTGATTTATGCATCTGAATTAGTGGCTGCTGAGCTTGTTCACTGCCATGGTTGTTTTTCTGCTTGCAGGTACAACTTGGTACTAAAAGCACTGCTGTGAAATCCATACGTCAGTTTGCAAACTATAGAATGAGACCTGTATATTGTATGAATCCTCAACGCTATCTTAAGTAAATAAATCCCACAATGCAACACAGCAGCACTTATTATCGCTTGCCATGGTGGATGGCAACGGTACAGTGAGTAACCTGTTAGGTTCAAGAGCAAATGATCACGTCATGCAATGATATTCTTTAACTCAGTTACTGTTTTGGTTTGTCTGTATATGTGACCCGGCGATTGACTGGCAGCTCTCCGAATTGTGTTGTTTTGAATTTGGTGTGTGTACTCTCTGTTCATTTGTCTCTTTGAGACTCCAGAAAATCGCATGTGATCAACTTTGGCAGCAGCAAGCAGAAACATAACTCTACCTGACATTTATGGATGATTAAGGCTTGCAAAATATATGAGATACTGTCTCCGTTCAACAAAGAAAAACAAAACAGGTGATTTAAAACCAAATGTTTTTTCTGTCCCTTAGTGTCTGTGCTTTTTAATTTTATTATTTCTGCAGGAATTTCCAAGGAGATGATTTAGTACTGATGTTGCATCAAAGGCGTCATGGTAGTGGTAGAGCCAATAGGAGCACGTCCGCTACACTTACTGTACTTTATACTTCAACCGGACCTGATGCTACTGCAGCCTAATCATCCTCCAGCTCTTTGACTATGGAGGAATAGGAGGGCACTCTGTTCAGAAAAAGGCAAGGAGGAGATGTCCTCTGGTATATAATTGTTTGAGAAGGTGCAGGAGGAATGAGAGGAAAGAAAGATCGAACATTAATTTTTCATTCAGTCACTATAGATATCGAAATTTAGATTGAGTATTACTCACAATAGCATTGGAAGATCTTTCATTCATTCATTCAAATGACAATATTTACCGAAAAACAGGAACATTCAGAACATTTTCCTGAGAAAAGCTTCCTGCTGAGGTTACACTGAGCATTGACCATCTACTTCACCGTCTACCGTCTCTCCAAGCTCTGAAACTCAAGCCAGGCAACTGAATCCGGTGTCGGGCTCCATCATTTGATGGCGTATCCAGGGAATCCTGCTGCTCACACACCATACAAATGTCGGGGATTGAGGATTCCAGGACGTCAAGCAGCCGAGACCCCTTCTCATGAGCCAGTAGGCAAACAAATACAAGATTTTTTTAAGGTCTCATCCCAGCGGAATAACTAAAACTGGAAAGATGGAGGCTCAAGCTGGTTAGCCATCTGATAAAATAAGAACTCTCATGGGATGTTGTTAATGGTTTTCAGTACTTTAAAAAAATAAAAACCTCTTCATCAGTTCAATTTTGATTCTGGTGCTCCATTCTACAACCTCCTGTCTCTAAAGCAGGGAAAGCGGGTACGCTGGACACTATCCCACTGTCATTGGGCAAGAGGCGGGGTACACCCTAGGCCGATTGCCAGTCC
Source organism: Fistularia tabacaria (assembly GCA_901007705.1). NCBI lineage: Eukaryota > Metazoa > Chordata > Actinopteri > Syngnathiformes > Fistulariidae > Fistularia > Fistularia tabacaria. The sequence goes on from CAAKHD010000444.1 coordinate 43,654, forward strand.
ATCATTTGGTTACTTATAGAGACATATAACTGTTCATTGTCTCATTCACACATCTGAGTTTGTTGTTGTTGTCTGACTGTGGGAGGAAACTGAAGAACCTGGAAAAAAAACATGGAGAAAACCTCTCAAATGCAGACTTGAGAGGAATATGCAAAACTCCACCCAAAAAAGCCCGCTATTGGAATCGAACCAGAGACTATCTTACTGTGGAAGCAGAAAACCACTGCACCAGCGCATCGCCCAAAATGTACAATTTATGTCTAAAAGTAACAGGCGATGGGTCCCAACTGGAACTTTCGTTATGGGACAAAAAGGGCTTTCAAAATTTCTGTTTGAATGACAGAAAAAAGTAAAGCATAGATGAAGTTTTCTGAACTCGCAGGAGCTTCTTGTTGATTTGTCTTAATTGTGCAAAGTAGGACTGGATCACTTTGGTAACCTCAAAAGATAACACTGAGACAAAAATAACTCACAAGTGTCTGTTTCTCTTAGAAAATATTTATAGCTCGTGCTTCCAAGAAAGGAAAAGAGATTGCTTATACCGCCGTGTCTGGGGCCAGAAGGTGCAATTATGATCTTTTTTGATTTGGAAAAATTCAGCTGTTAGAAGTGTTTCTGCAACCAATTTATCTTTCTTTTCAATTTCACTCATCCAGTGCTTAATGTGTGAAATATTCATCGTGCACACACTTAATCGTCATCTACTGATGACAATGAGAGCTGCCTATGGGATCACATATCAATAAGAATCAAAACAGACCCCTGGGGAACCCCACACCAGAAGGGTGCAATGTGACTGTAGCGATTAGCTGTTTTTCAGCCATAAATGTTCTTTATAAATCTGATACAATCATATATTATGCAGTCCATCTCAACGACTGGGTAGTTTCACTGTGAGATAATTAAAATGGGATTTAGAGTACTTTTGCCTTTCATGTCATACTGAATTAAATGCGTGAATGTTAGCACTTCACTAGCACTACTGGCATTTCACAAACACCTAGCATCAGTGACAAGTTCAAAATTGTTGGCCAAAAACCAAATAGAGGAAAAGAAAGGATAAATAAAGAGTTCAAAGGCGCTAACATTTAGACTTCAGGGCAGAAACTCGGGTATGAAGAATGGGGGAGGATATTTTCAGCATCCGACAGACGACAATCAAAAGTCCAAAATAAATATTCTTCTAAACTGGATAAATTGGGCTCCTGTGTCAGATATGCATGGCCAATTCGTGGTTTGAGAATCAGTGGTTTGGTTCACTCCAACCCAGAAACACGTCCCAACATTCCTCCAATTGACTTTTTGTGACATTTTAAGTATCTTTATGCATTTATGTGAATGGAAACAGTGCCACAGGATATTTTGTCACAGTGAAGTTCAAGAACTCGTCGCTATCACTTCGAAAAACAGATGGGAACACACACACGAGGAATTAAAAGGAGAGATAGGCGCGGAAGCAGCATCACCAAGGACCCCATCAGTTTTCACAACCTGCATTTTTATTGAGCTGAAATGTGAGCATTACGAATCGGGCTTCATCAGTCATGCAACAACAGCCTTTGGGCAAAATGCAAAAACAAAAAAAAAAGTAAAAAGAAACAAAAAACAAAAACCTGAGTACTACTGAGTTTAGCGAGGCTCTGAAAGGAGGTAAACACTCCAGCAAGGAGAGGACTGAGGAGGAGGGAAGGAGAAGCAAGGTCACCTCATGGTTGTAGGTGGAGGTGTTGGTTTATGGATGCAGTGTTGGATTTTTAAGAGAAATAAAATAAGATATCAGAAACTTGAACAGGTTGTCCTCCTCTGTGCAATTGATTTTTTATCTTTTATTTTTTTACGAGTGGATGGGGAAGCCTCTGTTCTGTCACATCTTTTACTTAATATATATGGATTAATATGATGGAGATGGTAACATGGAATGATAAGATTTACTAAAGTCTTATCCTGCATAAATGATGGGAATAATTCACGTGTACACAATTGAATTAGAATGTGTGTGTGTGTGTGTGTGTGTGTGTGTGTGTGTGTGTGTGTGTGTGTGTGTGCGTGTGTGTGTGTGTGTGTGTGGGTGCGTGCGTGTGTATGTGTTTACATATGAATATTTTTGTGTTTGATTTTGTGTGTTTTTGATAGTGC